>JAQQSU010016282.1:0-10975 GCA_028627135.1 Pseudochirops cupreus
TCCCCGGGGCGACCCGCCGCTCTACCTTGGTTTGCTGTGGCTGCCGCCGCCGCCTTCTCCTTGTCCCACTTCCCCGCCTAAGGTCTCGAAGGCGAGGGCAGTGCCAGTGCCTGACCGAGGCTGCCGCTGCCCCTCCGCGTACGGACCACACGGTAAAGTTATGCCCCTTGGTGCAGCTGTTAGCGCCGCAGCCGTTGGCTTTTCCTCCAGTCACTGGCTTCTGGGCTCCCTCTATTTTTTTTTTTAACTTGCCCTCTCCAGCTCCCACTAGTGATTGAAGAGTGAGAGCCAAATACTTAGCAACAGGATTATATGTCTCTAACGCACTAAAGGGACACGCTTCTGCTTTGGGGATGGAAGATGAATATGGAGAACGGGGCCCATCCGTCTTCAAACATTTATTAAACGCCTACCCCATGCCGCAGGTTGAGCTGACCACTGGGAATGTAACAATTAAACAATACCCGCCCTCAAGGGGCCTGCATTTGTAACATGCTGGACTCCTCACCCTCATTACACATCCTATTGAAATCATGTAGGTTTCACTAATTTTAGAAGTCCCACCACCAGCCGCTCTCCCCTCCCCCCGCCTCTATAAAAAGCTCTTAAGTTTGGGAAGAAATATTTTTTGGGGGGGAAAAACGATCTTTTTTTTCCCCATCCGTGAAAGTGGTTATTAGTTAACATTTCCCAGATATTAACACCCTGCTAAAACTTTATGGAATTCATAAAAGATATGATCCCCTCACTTATGGCAATATGGGTAATTAAAGGAATAGAATTTGGGTTTTTTTTTTCTCATTCAAGTTAAACCAAATCATTTATGTTTTCACAGGCTGTCTGAAGCCACCAGGGTGGTAGTATGGAACTTTTCTGATGTATTCTAAGATGAAGTTTTAACCATTGGTATATTTCATTTATTTTGGAATCTTTGCTATTCATTTCATACTTGTGTGGCTTGGCTGGTAGCATAAGTGTTGTAATAGAATGTTGCCTGCCTAGAATACAAAGTCAGAATGAGGCTGGCCGGAGTTCTATGGTTCCAGGTCTTTCTACCTCACACTGAGATCTCTGTCTGCCTATAATTGAAATATAATTGGAGCCAATTTTCTTTTTCTGCCTTTCACTCATTTTTAGCCTTTTCTCCACTTATTTTTTTACTCATATATTCCAAACAGATAAGATCTGGCATTGACTGAACCTTGGCTATTCTTTGCCATGTGACTCCCAGAGCACTATTCTTAGAAGTGATTGCCCCTTTTTCCACTGTCCTTGCCATTTTATTTTAAATCAAATAGCCATGTCCTTCTTTGAAATGTTAGACATATAGGGAAGGAACTTAGGAGTTTCAAATTCTATGTCATATCTATCTACTATCTCCAGCCAGTTAGACTAATGCAGAAACTCAATTGAAACATTCTTTCAATATGAGTAATTTAAATGCCATGGGCATTCCCTTCATTGACACAGATTTCAACCTTTTCACAACTCAGTGGGTACTGTAAGCAAAAAACAAAATGCAACCAAAAAATTCATTGCTTCATGACCAACTGTTAGGTAATGAGTTTAGATATGCTGGTCTTCAAGCAGTGGTCCTTCCAGTTTGGTGTGACCTGCCAGATCTTGCACTCCTATGGTCTTATCATGTTTTTATTTAATAAATATCTTGGTTTGGAGTTTTTTTCACTCTACAGCTTTCTCTGAACATATATTCCCAGCCACAGAATCCTTCTTTATAACACAGAAAAGCAGTAAAGCAAAACCAACCATATCAAGAGACTGCTGGGTCCAGTGGCAAGATGTAGATCAGGATAGCCAAGGAAGCAGTGGGAGACCTTGACCTTTCTAAGCTAAGGTCTTTCCCAGATCTCAGTTTGCCTAAGGCAATGCCCCTTCAGTGATTAAGAGTAGGTAAAACTTGAGGCTAAGAATGGCCTTTTTTACCTAGTCCCCAAAAAAATCAATCTGGGAGGGAAAGACCCTCAGGGTTTTAGGCCAAAACAGAAACAATTGGTATTTATACTCACTCTGAGCCATCAGATTTTGATTTTCATCCGAGATTTTCTTGATGATCTGCCCCTCCGCATGCAATAGATATTAAGACAATATACATCAAATTTTACTATCCAAGATTGTATTGTACAAGTGCAGATGAACAAGGACTGGGTTGATGGTCCTAAGGCAGAAGGAAAGATAGGATGATAAAAGATGATGATTAGGTAAAGGGATTTCAGGCTCACAAATTTGGAAGTAAAACACTTATGAATGATTACAAGACTAAAATTCTAAATGTATTTTGGAGTAAGGTGTGGGAGAAAAATGTAGAGTACGAAAAATGGACAGTGATCTCCTTTATGAGCCGTTTTTGTTGCCAGGAAGAAGTATACCTAGCCAAAGCCCTGGTGGAGGGCAGAAGTGAGGAGTTCTTACCAATACGTATAAAGTTCCTTGTTTAGCCCTTATATTCCAGGTTCCCTAAACTAGACTTGGCAAGCAGGGGAGAGCTGCCAAGACTGTGAATTCCAGCTCTGGTTAACACTGTTATTTGTAAAGGAGCAAAGTGGTCTGGTAGGGAATCAGCATATTGCAAGATGTAGTACAAAACCAGAGCAAGCAGAGAGTAAAGCAAACGTAATTTATTGACTGGAAATACAGTTATCTTTTCCACATCAAGGGGATTAGGGGCATGGTGCCCCCCCCTCCAAATCTGGAAAATCTGAGTCAAATTTTTTGGCTCACCCTTATACCAGAGAAGTCTGAATTATTATAATATTAAAAGATAAAATGTTGATATTGTATGATACTATACCTATATTTTATGCATTTATGAGTTTCTGAATTTTTCCTGAGTCATCTGCAGCTTCCACAAAACTCCCCCCAAGTTCCCCAAATTAAATAATTTCTCATGCTGACCCACAACATATAAAGTCGTGATGTGGAAGGGATAATTATACAATCCAGTGGCAGTCATGGAGGATGGAAATAGGTCAAGGCCACTGGGATCTAACAGAAAATAAGGCACCGAAACATTAAAGCCCAGTGGGATTTTATGAGATTCTCATCTGGATCAATAGGACCAGACCTTTTTGGGTAGGGAGTGGAAAGCATGGATCTGGTATACAGATCAAGGTTCAGGGACTGGTATAAATTCCTGCCGGAGGGAATACCTGAAGAATTAGTGGGTTAGTTGATATCCAAACTTCCAAGTAGGGAGAGAGGTTTTTGGATGTAACTTGACCAGGTGATTTTTTAAATTTGACCAGGTGATTTGAGGAATTTAGATCTCCCTTGCTTCTTCAGGACTGGGAGACTAGTGAAGCCATTCAGCAAGGTTATGACCATCTTTGTGTAGGGCTAAGGTGGAATGGAGGAATCAGCCACTGGAAATGAGGAAACTGAAGAAATGCACCTCCCATATCTATAAAACGGGGATAATAATATCACCTAGGCTTGTTGTAAATATAAAATATGATAATATTTGTAAAGCACATGGCAAAGCTTAAAGCCATAAATCCTAGCTGTTGTTATTGTTAACTGAGAATTTAGGATGTTTGAGGGAATATCAGTGCGTATACTGAAGTCTCCTAAGATTTATGATAAGAAATAGCAAGTTAGCTAGGATGGAGAGAAAGAATGTGAGCCAGACCCTGAAGTCACTGAGAGAAAAAAGAGAGCCCTTGGGGTAATAGAAAACAGCTATCAAAATCTTGTTTGACTGAGAAATACCCATTGAATGAACCTCATAGGAGAAGAAATTACTGCAGTGATAGAAGAGAGAGATCTTAGAAGTAGCAAAAGGGAGCAAGGAGTATTCTCACTCATTCCCCACTGGTTGAATGTGTAATCAGTATTGGAAAGGTGGCCGGACCACAGTACTTAATCTTGTCTCCACCCTTTAGCAACAACATAAGCTTGCCGGTAAAATTCACCTTGCTTTCCTGGATCTGTTTCCTTGTCTAAAAAAAAATGAGAAAGTTCAACAAGATGACCCCCAAGTTCCCTGTCTAGCTTTTGAACCTGTGTTTAAAAATCGGCAACCCTGTCTGATCATTGACCAGCCTATCACTAAAATATTTTTGAGGCAACTAACATATTTCAATCACTTAGATAGCTTGGATTAGAGCCACTATTCAGCATTCAATAAAGTCCATGTTAAACAACCTCTAGGAAGTAAACTTCACAGCAGATAGTCATGTTCATACTACCTAAATTCTTAAAGTCCTTGTAGTATCAATGCAATATTTACAGTGCCCACAATCACTATATGTGTGTGTATACATATGTGTGAGATGAAAGAGTTTAGAGTCTGAATCTAAGGTCAGAAAAGGTCTTTATTCTTTCTCATGAGAAAGGACTCTGCCCCCACTGCCCAACATGGCATCTGCAGGGAGAGAGTGCCAGATAGAAGGCAGCCCATGATTATATAATCTTCTAATACAGAAATCCAACCCACCCAACTGGCCTTCACTCTTATTGGTAAGGGGGCTGTCCCACAACCTAAGCACGGGAATTTCTCTGAGACAAAGGACCCAGAAACATGTGGGTGTCCAGTGAAAGCAGTCTTAACCTTATTTGGCATATCTTCTGCTGAGTTGGCTCTGGGGGAGGGAGTCCATTGCTCTAAGCCCCAGATTGCTTGAAGGTCAGGTGACCTGACCTTAGGCCTAGTGAATACTGAAGCTATTCTAGATTTGATTTTTCAGAATGGGGAAACTTCACTATAAATTATCCCTCACACATACATACATATAGATAGATATATATATAGATATATACCTGCATGGTGCTCAATTGCAAAATATAACAGACTCTTCATATAGAAGACAGAAGCAAAACATTTGTTCAGACACCAGAAAACCAAATCCCAACACCAGTACACCAATTCCATCATAGAAGCAAAGACGTTAATAAGCTGTAATGACACAGAGAGCCACACCATCCTTTAGCCTTCCAACAAACCAGAACAAGCCTGGCTGTCACAGCAGGTGGCAAACACCAACTTTTACTCATAAGTCTGTCTGTCTCCCTGGGAAGAGTACTCTCTTCCCAACCCTCTAGCTGGCTCTGACTCCCTGATTCCCATGGATTCTGCTCCACCCTTCAGCAAACTCCTCCCATCACAGACTCCATGTGATTATATTCAGCCTATTATTAGGGGGCAAAGTTTATTTTCAAAGCAGGAAAGGTCTTCAAATTCCCTTAGGCTTATTAAGGGGCAGGGAAGATTTTCAAATTCCCATTACCATCACAGTCCTCTTTCTGAGAAGACTTGCATATTAATGCTCAAATTAGGATATTTATTTATGTATATTTTTTTAGCCCTGGGCAAAGTGCTAAGAATTTGAAGAAAAGGCAAAAATGTAGTCCTTGCTCTTAATTCTAATGAGCATTCATTAACCTGAATTTACTCCTTTAGAATTTGTCCTAACTTATATAGTGGCTGAGATAAAGCTTCTACTTATGAAGAAGGAGTTTGCAAACCACATTAAAAGTAGCATAACAAAACATAAACAAAATTAAAGAGAGGTTCTCGTATGTGGTGTCCCAAAAGTCTTAGTGCAAGTGAAAATTGCACTAAAACTTTCAGGACACTCTGTATTTCTGAAAACAAACTACTAAGTCTCCACCTAAAGCAATTAGAACAGCATATTTTCATAGATTTAGCATCATTCTTATATATTTATCTAAGGCAAGGTTCAAATCTAGGTAACACTATTAGCTAAATGGGAATTAGTGCTCTTTAAAAAAGGGAATAAAAACCTCTCTCTCTTAAAATATTCAGCACTTCTTACTGAATACCATTTCAGTAAGGTAACAATAAATGTTTCAGTCAGTAATCTCATAACTATTTACTATGTGTTAAGCACTGACAAAGCGATGAGGATACAAAAAGGGGCAAAAAAAAAAGCTGCCCTCAGGGAGCTACTAATCTAGGGAGATAACAAATATGAACATGTAAGCTATTAGCAAGATGAATAAGAGCTAATTAAAAGAAAGAAAGTATTAGAATTAAGAGGGTTTGGGAAGGGCTTAATGTAGGATTTTAGTTAGAACTTAAAGAAAGCCAGGGCAGCCAGTAGGTACAGATGAGGAGGGAGGGAGCTGAGAGATGGAGTGTTAAATTAACTTTTATCCTTTGTCTTCATTACAAGGCTAGATTAGGAATCATCCTTTGTTCCCTCATTCATCTTCAGCCTCCCCTCCTTACTGGCTCCCTCTACCATGCTCAGATCTCCCTTATCCTAATAATAACAAGAATAACAATAATTTTTAAAAAAATCCTTCCCTTCTCTATGCTAGGTTGTCTTGAATACAGGGTCCTCTCTTTCTTCCCCTTTACTGATAAGCTTCCAGAAAGAATAGTCTCTACCGGTCTGCCAGTCTCTGAGTGCATTCAGTTCTAAAGTTACCTTCCATCTATTCTATGTATCTTGTATATATATACATACATATATATATATATATATATATATATATATATATATATATATACACACACACACACACACACATATATATATATATATACACACACACACATATATATATATGAGTATGTTGTATCTTCCCTTGCTATGTAAATTCTTTGAAGACAGACACTATTTTCATTTTTTTCTATTTCCCCATGCTTAACTTTTGTTGTTGTTCAATCATATCCAACTCTTTGTGACCCACTTGGGGGTTTCTTGGAAGAGATACTAGAGTGGTTCACTGTTTCCTCCTCCAGCTCATTTTACAAATGGGGTTAAGTGATTTGCCCAGGGTTACACAATTAATAAGTGTCTGAGGCCAGATTTGAACTCATGAAAATGGGTCATCCTGATTCAAAGCCCAATGCTCTATTCACTGAGCCATGTAACGTAGCCACTTAGTTCCTAGTGAACAAGTAATAAATGCATGTTGATGATTATGTAATGAAGACTTGGCACAAGCATAGAGTGCCACTGATACAGCTACTTGAGTGGAAGAAGAGAGCAGCTGGGCAGGCTGCTCCTGGTAGAGTCATGATGAGGCATAGTACCTTGGAGAAACTTTGGAGCATTCACAGACATTCTCTAACTGGTTTTTGGTCTGCTAATTGCATGGTGAACAGCAGCCTCTTTGAATGGCTGCAATTGTAAAACCAGAACTGGAAGGCACCTTCAAAAGACCTTAGTTGGCTTAGCCATTCCCCTTGGTTGGATTTTTGCTCTGAGACTTATACCTTCACTGGTGGCAATCAGTGAATGAGTGTTCTAAGGTGAGAAGCCTTAGGTCCTTTCCCTCCAAGGCCAACGTGCAGCCTTGTGAGTACAGGTATTAGTTCATTGCCAGACTTGGCACTTATTCTTTCATTTTAAGTAAAGGTAATAGAGACTGTGACCTTGTGAGTTTTGAGAGGTCAGAAGAATGAACTATTCAGTTGTCTGGGAGTCTAGAAGTCTGGGATTAGAATGCATGATGGGTTTGGGAGCCATCCCAGCTTTCTTTTTTTCCACTCCAGGGTTTTGGAGGATGTATCCAGCAGATTGAAACTTCTAGATGAGTTTGATAGAAACAATATCCTGTAGCTTTACCTATTATATTACCAAGAGGTTACTGTATAATAACACATTTGTTACTATTGCAAACAACATTTATTATTATTTGGGGAAATAATAACCAATTTCATTTGGAAAAATGAAAGAGGGAAAATATAAAGGGGAGAATTCTAAAGGGAAATGTAGATCATGATGCCATTGTAGATTCAGAATTGGTTGAGGTATCTGACCTGAAGAGTGATGAAGAGGAGATCTACTTCTTAACCTTGAGCAAAGTCTGTTAAAGAATCCTAGAGATTAATTCCTGCCCCTATCTTGTCTGTAATTTTTTTTTAAATGAAGGCATACAGAAAATGGTTATCAGATTGTCAGGTAACACCAAGTTGAAGATGGGTAGCTCACACAATCAGCCATAGTCAAGATCCAAAAAGATAAGAACAGGTAAGATTGATGTACTAGGGAAATTTAAAGTGTTTCATTTTTTAAAATTTCTTTTTAATCAACTGTACAAATACTAGATTCAGCAAGTGTAGCTGTTACACTTTATGTTACTATACAGTGTCCAAAAATAGGAAAGTGAAAGTTCTCCTGTAGTCACACCATGCCTAGAGAATTGTGTTCAGTTCTTAGCACCACATTTTAGAAACGATATTGACATCCAGAAGGGGCCAGCTAGGGTGTTGGGAAGAGTGGAAATTAAACTATCTGATTATCCTTTGGGGGGATGTGGGGGGATGTTTAGCCTTGAAAAGAGATGACCTGGGAGGAATAGTCAAAGTAAATAAATAAGGTTCTCACCATAGGAACACCTAAACTACCACCAAGAGAAAGGTCTCTAGTATAGAATTGCTGCAAAATGACATGAAGTCAAGGCAACAAAAAGAGTTCTCAAATTATTCTCAATAGAATAGTTCTAGAGGATGATGGGAAGTTCGAATTGGGAAATCTAGGCAAGGTATAAACAAGAAATATCAACAGAAATCTATAAAGAAAAAAGATGGCATTACAGAACTCCATCTGAGAAGTGGTGAGAGCATACACTAGGTTGGAGGTTAAGTGAATTAAGAAAACTAATTGTATATTGAGCAGGGAAGGTAACAGACAGATTGCAAAGCTGGGTAAATGGAAGAATATTGGACACCTCAACAGAAACTGAGAAATTTGGAAAGGAACAGATTTAGAGGTATGGTAAAGATAATAACCTATCCTCAGCCTCCTGCAAATAAGACTATTTTATTTTCTTTAAAAGATATTGAAATCATCCTCAAGACTGGTTTGCCTCATACTACTAAAGGCTCAATCTGTTGGCATCACTTCCCAGTCTCCTGAGTACAAAGGAGCCATGAGGAGCTCCACATGGGCTCTTAACATTTAACTGATAGATCAAAACCAGCAACTGAGGCTAGGGAGCTTTGCTCGGCTGAATCCACTTGAGATATGCTCAATGTATATGCTTGGTGAATATCCTTCTCCTGCTATGGCAAAGTAAATGTCTTTTTGTTAACTGTCGAGTGACCTACAACTGTCTTGTTTTGTGTTCCAGTACTGAACATAAACTACTAGAGAACTGGCTGATACCAGATTCAGTCCAGAACACAGAGGAAAGACAGTAAGTTTCCTTTTGTACATACTGAGTTTCAGCAGTCTACAGGACATTCAGTTGTCAGCTTCATCTATTTCTTCTTTTGATAACATCACTAAACTCATGGATAAAGAGAGTGATGTAAAGAGAAATTACTTAGATTTCAGTATACCATTTGATACAATATCTCATATTATTCTCATAGAAAGGTTAATAGTATAATTAGATGGATTCAGGATTGGATGAATGCCTGTTCTCAAAGAATAGTCATTTATGGTTCCATGTCAACTTGGCAGGTCTTCATGGGAGTTCACCAAGGATCTTGGCTTCATCCTGTGCTGTTTACCATTTATAGCAATGGTTTGGGTAAAAGCAAAGGTGGCATGCTAATCTAATTTATGGATGGCATAAAGCTGGGAAGGATAGGTAGCAGCAAACTGGATGACAGAACCAGGGTCCAAAAAGATCTTGGCAGTCTACAATACCGAGGTGAATGGAATAAGACAAAATATAAGGAAGATTAATGTCAAATATTACACTTGGATTAAAAAATCAATATGTAGTTTAATAAGTAAATGGAGATTGAAAATCTTGGGCTCATCATGAATGAACATTTTTTTTTGATCAAACAAAATATTTGAGTCACATTCAACTTTTATTGCTCAACTTTTTTTTTATTACCTAAAGATCACACATTGTACTCTAAGAAAGACCTACATGTAATATAAATTATTTCTGTTTCTGCTATTGCAATTAATACATAATTTAAATAAAATGTTCTGGGTTTTAATTTCTATGTGTCTAATATATATGGAAATCTTTGCTGTTTACACTAGAGAAGAATCAGTCAAGATTTTCCTGTATGGATATCTGTAACAAAGGGATATAGTTATATAGTAATGTAGCAGTCTTGGACTACTTAAATGTAAAAAGGCGGGGGGAGAACATTAATGAATTTGCATGGTATCCTCTAGGCAAACTGCAGGGCACCAGTATTTTAAGGATACATATATCCACACCACTCCTAGCTTAATTAAGCGCACAGTAACATGATAGATATTTGAACTTAATCATTAAAACAGGAAAGGTTATCATAAAGAAACTGGTCAGGCAGAGCCAAGATGGCAGCATAGAAGCAGCAAGGTATGGCAGCTCCCACACAGCCAGCTCAAATATCCATAAAATATGACTCTAAACAAACTTTAGGGCTCTAAAATGCACATAGATATACCTCTCGCTGAAGGCAGCTGAGCTGGAAGGGACTATCTCAGTGCTGGGAGCTGAAACCATGGCATGGCCCTGGGGGCACCAGCTGAGCCAGAGCTGGAGCTTCAGGAGAGTGGATCAACAGTAGCTGTAGCAGTTTCCAGAATTATCAAGCCATAAGAAAAAAGGACTAAGTGAAAGGTCAGTGGATCTCGACTAAAATTGGGGGAGAAAAGTGGTCTGGCCAAACTGCCTCCAGGGCAAGGAAGCAGCAGAAGCAGAGGCAACCTCCAAGTTGCTGCTTCAGTGCTCCTGGCCTCCTGACTGCAGGGAGGCCAAGCAATTGTTCAGAGGCCAAGTGCTGTTGCGTTGAGCAGCCTGGATCTCAATCATGGTCTTTGGTGGTGGGCCTGGGGTGTGTTTTCAGTGAGCCAAAGCTGGTGGGGGCTGCAAAAAAATGACAGCCCCCTAATAGCTCCAGCAATTAGGAAAATATAAATAGGAAAACCCCAGCAATCTGGGACAGAGCTTTCCCCTCTGGAAGCAGAGCTCCACAGATCTAAAAAATCATTGACTGGCCATCATAAGCAGACAAAGGAAGCAAAGTAGGAACAGCAACCAAACTCTAGATTCCTTCTTTGGGGACAAGAAGGATCAAAGCATGGAA
>JAQQSU010016283.1:0-10975 GCA_028627135.1 Pseudochirops cupreus
CTGGTGAAGAAAGCAAACTGGTTTGTGTTTTGGCTGCAGTCTGTTAGAGATACTGGTATCAATCTTACAAATAATTTCAGGGAGAGAAATTTGAAGATCAGTGGTGTCATGGCTAGAGAATTAGACTTGGAGAAAGGAAGAGCGTATCCTGTAACTCCTAGCTATGACACTTTGGACAAGTCATTTTACTCCTCTAGACCTTGGTTTCCTCCTTTGTCAAGTGAATACCTTATAGTCTATGACTTCAAAACTTAGGATTCTTTGATTCCATTATAGTGGACAAGGCTACTGCACGCCTAAAAACCCTCTGGTTAGAGCAAATGTATAGGAACTTTGCAATAACACTATTATAAAGGGGGAAAGAGATCTTACTCAAAGGGAAAGTATGTGGCTTTTCGGTATGGTTTGAAAATGGGATACAGAAGAGAGAGAAACCGAAATACATTGAAATATTATACTTGGCACTTTCTGCAGTTGTGAACAGATGGCAACTAAACTGGAAAAAGCTAAACAAATTGTGTTATATGAATATAATGGAATATTGCTGTGCTTTGAGAAATGATGTGTGATGAATACAGAGAAAAATGAGAAGACATATTAACTGATGTAGAATAAAGTAAGCAGAACTAAGAAAATATAGTATTGTACAATGAGTCTAATAGTATAAATAGAAAGAACATAAAAATAGAAACTGATTGCTTCACATTTTTAATGAAAGAGCTCTACCCCAACCCCCAGTAAAGATTATGAAAATGGACCTTCCTTTCTATTTGGCAGAGATGGGGAACTATGGGTATGATGTACTGTGTATACTGACAGACTTGATTTATATTTTAGTTAGCTTTACTTAACTGCTTTCTCTTCTTTCTTTTATTATTCTTTTATATAAGGGATGGTGGTAATGGAAGAGGAGAATTATACTGGACAGTAAAGGCGATGTAAAAACAAATAAGTAAACGAGACCAAGGACACTCTTACAATCCTAATACATAATGTTTGTAATAAAAAAACAGTCTTAGTTCTGTTGACTTCCATACCTCTAAGAACAAGACTCCCCAGTAGAGATACCTAGTCCTAGTCTCTCCCTTGAACTGTAGTTCCCTAATTTTGAGTACCTGCAAAGTATCTCCACTTGGACATCCCATCACCCCTCACATTCAACAGTTCAAAAAGTGAACTTAGTACTTCCTCCTGAATGTCTGCCCATCCTCCAAACTTCTCCTTCTTTCCAATTGTCCAGGTTTATAATCTCAAAGTTCTCTGGGGGTGGCAGAGAGGTGCAATGGAAAGACCATTGTTTTTGGAGTCAAAGGGTCTGGGTTCAGATCTTACCTTTGACAGTTATTAACTATATGAACTTAGACAAGGTTGTTGATCTCCTTGAAGCTCAGTTTCCTCATCTGTAAAATCAGAGTGGAAGTCTCTTCCAGTTTTAGATCTATGACTTTTGGTTCTCTTGATTCCTTTTGCTAATACTGAATATTCCCCATCTTGGCACATCTTGCAAAGCCCCACCCTGGATCCAGCCCTCATCACCATTTGCCTGGCCTATTATAAGAACCTCCTCATTCCTTTCCCTGTCTCCTGTCTTTTTCATCTCCAATGCATCCTTCACACAACTACCAAAACAAGCTGCAAAGAACAAGTCACTTTTCTGTCAAAAGCTTTCCATTACTCCCTATTGCCTATAGAAGAAAATATACACCCCCTAGGCACTATTTTTGAGGTCTTTCACAATCTAGCTCCAATGAATCTTTCCAGTCATATTTCAGATGGCTGCTTTCAGGCTAGAGAGCCGGTCTAACCTCCAGATAGACCTGACTTCAAACCCTGCCTCTGACACACCATGGCTATGTGACCTTGGACACATTTCACCTCTCATCCCTCAAGGCAACTATCTAAAATGAAAAACCAAACCAAACCAAACCAACCAGCCAACCAAACAAAATCCCAAGTTCCCAGAAGGGTCTGACCTATCTTGATCAAGGTAATATCTTCACCTGGCAGTCACCTTTTCTGTGAAGCCTTCCTTGGTCTCCTCTCCTGAAGGTACTTGCCCTCTCTTCAAGGGTCTTAGAACTGCTTGATGGATTGTGTTCCCCTTTCCATTATCTTTTATTCTACTTGTCCATGTTCATGTCATCGTTTCCCTGCAGAATGTAAGCTCATTGAGGAGAGAAGCTTTAATTCTTGTCTCTATGTCTCCAGCCCCTAGCATGGTGCAAGACACACCATAAATACTTACTACATGTTTGTGGAATTGGGTTGAATTGAATCATTTTGAATCATATTAAGACCACCTGGGCAGGATGTATCTCTTACTCCTTCCTTCTTATTGATAGGCTCATTTAAGGGATATGAGAAAGATTATGGGTAGAACAAATCAGAACATAGGAAGGCAGAAGAAATGACTGGCTTCCTGGTTTGGGGAATGCAGAGAGATTATGAAACTGATTTAATTCATTCTCTATTTTGAGTTCCATGTGGTGTTTGGCCAACATGATTGTTGGCTGTCCTACTTCTAAATGCTCTATGGGCAAATTTGGTGTTGGGCTTAGGTAAAAAAAAATTCTTTGGTCTTTTTGGAAATGTCCGCAAGTATATAAGAGACCATAGAAATCATTGTGTTTTAGACCCTTATTTAATATATGAAAAAACTTTGGGACAGACATACCTCATTTTATACAGTATGTGTTGGAAGCAGGATTTGAACCTGGGCCTTCGTGATTTTAGATGCAGTGCTCTGTCTGCCCCACTAAGTTGATGTCCTACTGGGTGCTCAGCACTTTTGAATTAGGTATTGTAAGGAAACAACAAAGTACAAGCAAGATGGTCTCTACCTGTAAGGAACCTCTTCAGAAACTCAGTTTCCTCATTTGAGGCTTAGGGGGACCTACTATCTCCCAAGGCAGCCCATGTCACTCATAGGATTTAATTACCACTATCAAGTTGATCCCTCTTCCTTCCTTCCTTCTTTCCTATCCTCCCTGCCTACCCCTGCCCAGGTTCTTTCTCCTGATTCTCATCTGGCCCTCCTCCAGATGTTTCCCACCTTAGCCATGTCCTTCCTAAGTTGTTCTTCCTCTTTTCTAACTTTTTTTCTGGGTTTTATCATGCTGTCTCTTATAACAAGCCTTTCTTTTCCCATTATGAAATATTTTTTTTGAGGTTCTGTGGAGATAAACAAAGTTTTGTCTTTGGATGTATTAAAAAAAAAAAAACAAAACTGTAGTTTTAACCTGGGAATGACTGTTCCAGAGACAAAAGCTCAGCAACATGACAAAAGTCTTCTCTGTCAACTCTAGATGTCACTCTAGCATCATTCCTTAGAAGCCAGCATCCAATTCCTTTTTGCTGCAGAGCTCTCTTCTTCCTAGATGCTTTTTGGGGGCTGACTTGTGGCGCAGTCCTGGACTCACAGCTCCAGTAGTTTTTATAGCCAGGAATTGCTGTGGAGAGCAGAGATGTTTGCTATGAACCTTTCTTTCCTCTTTAAAAAAATGTCAGCATAATGAGGATACTTGTTGAGGTTCTCTCTCTCTCTTTCTTTCTCTCTCCTCTCATTTTATCTCCTCTCCACTTCTCTCCTATCCTCTCTCCTCTCTTCTCTTTTCTCCTCTTCCTCTTCCTTCTCCTCCTCCTCTTTCTTTTCCTTCTTCTCCTCCTCCTCTCCTCTTCCTCTCTCTTCTCTCTCTCTCTCTTTCTCTCTCTCTCCCTTAGTCTCCCCCCTCTCTTCTTCTCCTCCCACCCCTCTCTTCTCTCTCTCTCTCTCTCTCTCTCTCTCTCTCTCTCTCTCTCTCTCTCTCTCTCTCTCTCTCTCTTTCTCTCCCCCCCTTCATCTCCCCCTCTCTCTTCTTCTCCCCTCAATAATATTCCTTATGTCACTCCACTAGTATTTATGTAGTACCTACTATGTACCAGGCACTGTGCTAAGGGCTGGGGGTACAAAGAAAGACAAAACATGAGCCTCTGCTCTCAGGGGATCCCCACAACACACAGCTCTAGACAAGCTCTGTGGAGGATAAACTGGAGATCACCAACAGAGGGTGGGTACTAAGATTCAGGAAGACTGTGAAAGGCTTCATGCAGAAGGTGAGACTTTATCTGAGGCTTGAAGGAAACCAGGAATGCAAGAGTAGAAATGGAAATAGAGAGTGCTCCCAGCCTAGGGGATGGCCAGAGTCAGTGAGAAGCAGTGGGAGGCTGGCACCCACTGACTGCTGCAGTAGAGAAGCAACCAATAGACAGAGCGACTGTGGACTGGGGGGAAGTAGGGATGAAAGATAGCTGCAGAAGGCATTTGAGTAACATGAGATGAAGGGCAGGATAGAAGAGGAAGCTTTCTGTGAATGGCCTCAATTTCTTTTCAGTGAAAAATGGGCCAAGGTTGCCAGCTTGTGGGGAAGGGAACCACTGGAGGTTTGAGGAAGGATGAAAAGGTTTTTGAGAAGATGCTGTGTTGAGTGACTATTGATTAGACTAGAGCAGTGGTTCTCAACCTGTGGGTTGCGATCCCTTTGGGGGTCGAACAACCCTTTCACAGGGGTCACAGGGGTTGCCTAAGACCATCAGGAAACACATATTTCTGATGGTCTTAGGAACCGAGACACCACTCCTCTATTCATCACCAGGCTGGTCCACTCACATGCAGATACGCCCACATATGAGTATTAAAGGGTCGTGGAATTAGGAAGGTTGAGAACCACTGGACTAGAGAGACTAGGGCCCAGCTGAGATGAGGTAATCTAAGTTTGTAGTGGACCCAGTTAGCACAGTCCCTTGATTTTCTCCAGTTTCATTTGGCAGCACATAGATAGGAACCAAGGCAGGGGATTATGGGAATAATCCAAGGCAAGATCTTCAATAGAATAAAGCAGCAAAGAACTCAAGAGAAGAGGACAGAGTTCACAACAAGTTCAAATGGGAAAGAGTAGAAATGACCAATGTAAAGGTGATATTTTACAGGAAAAGAACTGATGTGAACAGGGATTGGAGATCACAGTGAGAACAAAGAACATTAAATAAAAATGTAATCCCTTCCCTTTATTAGGCACATTTCCATTTTAGGACTTGGAGAAAAGTGCTTCCATTGACTAGAAGGCATGGCTTGTGCTGGGAGTCTTTTAAGAAAGCCTCAGTACTCTGATGTGGAGAATGTGATTGGGAAGGGGCTGTCCCGACCTTGCCTCCCAAGGTAACCCTGAAGCACATTGAGAAACAATAATAGTTTGGGGTAATGAGACTGGCTGAGTGATGGAGGACTCGGTTTGTGGATTACAATTAAACTTCTGTCCTCACATGGAAAAATGCATTCCAAATTGATTTCTTGTTGCTGTCTTATAGGCTTAGGAATAAGAGTGTGATCAAGCAGGCCTTGATTTCAGGGAATAGTTTCTGATTCACGTACTCTATCCTGGCTGCAATTTGGCCTTATTTTAAAGAATTGCCTTAGAAGTCAATCCTCAGTCACTTTGGACAGTGCTGGGAGGAGGATGGGGAAGAAGAGAAAGGATAAAAATGCAAGAAAGAAGAGGAAGAGATAGAAAGAGGAAAAGGAAGGGAAGGGGAGGAAAAGAAAAAGAGGAAAGGTAAAAAAAGGGATAAAAAGAGAAAGAAAAGGAGATAGGAGGTAAAAGGAAAAAAGAAAGAAGAGAAAAAAGGAACAGAAGAAAGAGAAGAGTATTCAGATGAAAGGAGTAAGGCAGAAGAGGAAGAAAAAGATGATAAGAAGGAAGATGAGAATAAAAGGAAAGAAAAATGGTAAGAAAGGGAGAGAGAAAAATGTGGAGAAGGTAGAAAGAGAAGAGGAAGAGGATGAGGAAAAGGAAGAGATAGAAGAAGAGGAAAGAAAGAAATGAGAAGGAAAAACAGAAAGAGGAGGGGAAGAAGGGAGTAGAATGGAGTCTATTTCATCTTGCTAGACCTTGCTTTCCAAGACCAGGCAAATATTTTGTCCATCATAGCAGTGTAGGAACTTTCTTTAGTGTCCTGAACTCTTTAAAAGTTAGAAGTGGAGCTTTAGAGACCATCTGGTTCAACCTCTTTTTGAAAATATGAGCACTTAGGCTCACAGAAGAGGAATGATTGACCTGAAGAAAAAGAGTCTGATTTAGGTAGCCATGCAATGAGATTTGGTTGGAACATGGTAGGGGAGAGAGACTTGGAGGATGGGGGGGGCAAGGGAAGAAAAGAAAGAGGAGCTAGATGACTCAGTGCTTAAAGCACTGTGCCTGGAGTCAGGAAGATCTGAGTTGAAATCCATCCTCAGGCACTTACTAGTTGCATGACTGGACAGGTCACTTAAACTCCATTTGCCTTAATCCACTGGAGAAAGAAATGGCAAAGTACTCTAGTATCTTTGCCCAGAAAACCCCACGGACGGTATCAGTGTGCTAGGGTTCATGGTGTCATGAAGAGTTGGACACAACTGAATGACTGAACAACAAAGAGCTACAACAAGAAGAGAGGGATCGGGGTAGGATGGACTAGAGGAAAGTGGGGATTGAGATGAGCTGGGGAAGGAGAGGAAGCAAGCAGAAGAATTAGGGTGAAGGGGCTGTGGGCATATTGTAGGATCCATGGAAGAGAAAGAAAGGAAGACTTTTCTAGAAACACTGAGGGGAGAGAGAGGGAACTATCCATATCCTTCCAAAGGTCCACTTGGATTCCTTCCTCAAAGGCCAGTGACAACTTCCTCACCTCATCCAAGTTATTCCTCACATCTTATTTGCTTTTATTTCTATAGCAATAAACAGTCTTAACTACCTCCTCCTCCTTAAAATATTGCCTTCCTGTTCTTCTCCTCCTACTTTTCCACCTGCTCTCTGTCTCCTTCACTGGCTCTTCTTCTTCCTCCTTTTATCCCTTACCTGCAGCTCAGTTCTCTGCCTTTGGCTTTCTCTTTCCCTCAGGGTCTGAATCATTCTTATGACTTCATCTACTGCCCTAACAACAACTATATCACCAAATGCATGCTGGGTCTTTCCATTTGGCTTTCCCACCATCACTTCAGATTTAACATCTATACCCCTGAACTTGGCACTGATCTCTGTAAAGAACTTTGGCTCCCCCAGTCTTCTTTCTTTGAAGGAGCATGATGTGGGGGAAGAAGCCCTGGATGTGAAGTAAGATGAGTTAAGTCTGACTTCTCACCATTTATGGCTCCTTGGGTCAGTCACTTTACCTCTGGACCTTAAGTTTTCTCCTCTGCAAAATTAGGGATTGAACTAGATCAGGGACTATTAACCCGAGGTCTGTTAACTCATTAATATATGGAATGTATACACCCACACCCACACACCCACACCCACACACACCCACACACACACACACACACACACATATATATATACACATACATATATATATATATATATATATATATATATATATATATATATATACACACACACACATACATGCATGCATAATTTCCTTCATAGTCCTACCCATTTTATTTTATGCATTTAAAAACTTGATTCTGAGAAAGAGTTTATATGGTTCACCAGGCACTGCCCAAGGAACCCAACACACAAAAAAGCTAAGACCCCCCCACCCCCTGCATGATGAGCCCCTCTCATCTCTAAACATATGACCTATAAATAACATATGAATCATCTAGGCTTGTCACTTAGCTTTGACTCATTTCTTTCCTTCCCTCTTTATAGAATATCAGTGCTCAAACTCTGTTGGTTCTTCCTTTGAAATATATTTGGTATAAATACCTATCTTTCCATTCTTACTGCCACCCCAATCCCACCCCCACTTACCCAGTTTAGGACCTCATCAGATTATGCTGGTATTATTATAATCAGTCAATTAATTACTCAAAAAGCCTCATCTGCATCAAGGGCTGTGCTTGGCACTTGAAAGACAAAGACAGAAAGCAAAGGTTTTCTGCCTTCTTAGAGTTTATGCTTCAATGGTGGAGCCAATGTATACTTACATTGGCATTTGTAAAACACATATAAGCATCTAACACATATTCAAAGTGACTTTGGAGGAGAAAGTGCTGGTTGCTTCCTTCCTAGTAGACTCCTGGCTGGTCTCCCTGGCTCCAGTCTCCTCTTCCAATCCAGCCCATTTTCCTCCGCCAGATTAATCTTTTAAAAACCCTGCATTCATCACATTATTTCCCTGCTCAGGAACCTTCAAGGGCTTCCCATCGCTGACAGGATAAAATTCAAGCTCTTTAGCTTGGCATTTAAAGCCCTTCCCAGTTTGGTGCCCACTGAAGAGTTTGCAGTTCATTGTAGGGAGACAATGAGTATTTCAAAGCAGAAAAGTGACATAGTAGAACTTTGTCCTGGGAAAATCATTTGACAACTATGTGGAAGATAGATTGCTAAGGGGAGAAGCTAGAGGCAGGGAATCAAGTTAAGAGATTATTGCAGCAGTCCAAGGGAAAAGTAACCCGAGCCAAGATCGATGTCTATATGAGTGGAGAGAAAGATGAGAGATATGAGATATAACTGTGGATGTAGAATTGTTGTACAGAAACCCAAATCCCAGGTCACTACACACCACCTGATTTGTGGCCCACCATTGAGCCCCTTTATATTTTTGTCCCTGTTTCTATCCTACATTTTGTCATAGCTTGAAATGGCTTAAGACACGTCTGGGCATTGCTCAAGGCAGAGTTCCCTGCCCCCTCCTTTCTCAAATTGGTATTCTGTATATTCTCCTTGAATCATTATAGTGTACAAGGTTCGTTATGGTGTAATGTAGGGACCACCCTGTCCTGTTCTACTGCTCAAGCAGGGTCCCCACCTCCTTCACCCAGAACATGACTTTGGCCTGTTCTGGGGAATTCCAGTCTCCCTTACCCCATGACCGTTCGCCCTGCTCTGGAAAGCTGACTACAGCCCTCCACCCTGTGCCCTCCACCCAGTGCTAGCAGGGACCCCCACGTCACAGGAAGGTTGTACCCTTGTACCCTTGCTCCATATTCCCAAATTAGCCTTGAGCTATAGATCTAACCAATGGCTGTTCTTTGCTTCTGTATGTCATTGCTTCTGCTAGCTCCCCTCCTTGATTGTGGTTTTTGTGGTTTTAGCCTGTATAACCAAAGTCTGTACCCCAATGGATTACTACCAATTTGAGTGGTGAACACTCTGGTAGCCCCGTGCTTGCTCAATAAATCCACACCTAAATTTATCTTGAACCCAGGTCTCAGCTTGCTCTTATTCTCTGCATAACAGAATCAGTAAAACTTAGCAATTGACTGGATATTGGGGGCGGAGGGGAGGCAGAGGGAGAGGAAAAAGTCAAATGTGACTCTGAGATTTAAATCTTGAGTGACTAGAAGGATGTTGTTCCCACAACAGAAATTCTGTACAATTCAACAAACATTTATTAAGTGTCTATTACTAGAGGGTACTGGGGATACAAAGATACTCTGGATCCTCCGGCAACTTACATTTTATTGAGTTGAAGAAACAGGGGAGTTTGAAGGAGAGGTGAGTGTGGGGTTTAGGTAGCTGATGAATTCTTTCTTAGCTACATTGGGTTTCAGCTGCTGGAAGGTCATGAAAGGCCCAGGAACCTCAAAATACTTCTTTTACCAAACATCTATTGTTCATAAGGCCTTAGGCTTGATATGGTGGTTTGAAGAAAGAATAGTGACTTCTTAATGAGAATGATTTGCTTAAACCAGGCTGTTTTCATCACCTTCCCATTCACTTAACATTTTATTTGATTCATCAAACACCCAACAGCATAGTGGCAAGCAATACACTTTATAATGGGACAGTTTCAGCTTACATTCTTCTAGGACATTCAATTCAAATGAATAAGCATTTATTAAATGCCTTCTGTGAGCTAGGTACTGAGGACACAAGGAAAAATTGGAAAAAAAAAGAACCTTGTCCTTGGGGAGCTGACCTGGAAGGGTTTTCCCATCTTCAACTCTGAATTCTAGCCATCCTTGGAGTCTCAATGCATTTCACCTCCGTGGAGTTCTGTGACTGGAGCTTTCTGTCCCCTGAAGTTTGACAGCACCTTTTGGATTGAACCATGCATCTTGATAATTAACTTGATTGTCTCATTTGTCAACTCCTCATGGGGCTGTAAGCTCATTAGGTTCTGTGTTGCCTCAGCCAATGAAGATGGCAACCCCTTTATAGTTTAGTAGATGGGTTTTGAGATTCATCATCCCACACCCATCTGGGCAAGTCTCAAGTTGGTCAAGTTGGTCTTCAGATGATAGACATGTAGCTAGTTCATCCCTAGACTTTTCTTCAAAGCCTGGAGATAGCTTGGTAGGAACTCATGGAGAGCACGCTCCTCTTGTACAGCTTTAGAGAATGCAGGAGCACTTCCACATTAACATGCAGCATCAGAAAAATAACTTTGGTGTAGAACATTTTCTTACATTGCTTTTAACATATTTTGTAATGCACAAGAAGGTGGAATAATGGATAAATGGCCTGACTTGGAGTCAGGAAATAGTTGTTCAGTCATTTTTCAGTAGCATCCAACTCTCTGTGACCCCATTTGGGGTTTTATTGGCAAGATACTAGAATGGTTTGCCATTTCCTTCTTCAGTTCATTTTACAGATGAGGAAACGGAGGCAAACAGGTTAATTGACTTGCCCAGGGTCATATAGCTAGGCAGTGTCTGAGGCCAAATTTGAACTCATTGAGTCTTCCTGACTTCAGGTCTGGCACTCTTTCCTCTGTGTCAACTAATCACCCTTGGAGTCAAGAAAACCTGGATTCATATCTTCCCTCATACACTCATTAGCTGAATGACTCCAGGCAAGTCACAACCTCTCTCAGACTCAGTTTCCTCATCTGTAGAAAGGGAGAAATAACAGCAACTTTTTAACAGGATGGTTGTGAGGATCAAATGAGATAATAATTGTAAAGCACTCAGCACAATGCCTGGCACAATAATAAGTGCTGTGTAAATGTTAGCTATAATAATAATGATTAATATAATAATTATTATATTTATATATTTATAATAAATAAT
>JAQQSU010016284.1:0-10974 GCA_028627135.1 Pseudochirops cupreus
CTTCCTTCCTTCTTTCCTTCCTTCTTTCCTTCCTTCCTTCTTTCCATCCTTCCTTCCTTTTTTCCTTCCTTCCTTCCTTCTTCCTTCTCAAAGCTCAGCAAAATTTTCACCTACAAAAGGGCTTTTCTGATCCTCCCCTCCTTATTTACTAGCCTCTCTTCCACAAAGATCACCTTTTATCTTCTGTGTGTGTCTAATAATACATATTGTCTCTCCCCCAATAACACATAAGCTGCTTGGGTCAGGAACTATTTTATTTTCATCTTTGTTTCCCAACCACCTCACACAGTGCCCAGAATGTGGTAGGTGTTTATTAGATGCTTGTTGATTTATTCTCTTCTTCCCAGATATTTCTCCCCACCAGCATCTATTGCAAAGAAATGATATATTCTTATCTATATTTCAGACATAAACGCTTGCTCCAAATTTCTAGTCAAAACGTCATTGATGAATTGATCAAAGTAAGGGCCTAAATTTTCTCAGTGAGTGCCATTTTCAAATCTCATTTTCTAATTGATTCAAAAAATCTGGGCCGTGGATGGAGAGTAAGAATGCCAAGTGAAGAGGGCTGTATTTCTGATAACTCCTTACTGTCTGTGACTACTGATAAATACAGAAAGTATTTTGAAAATGTAGAAGTATACAAGTGTTTGAATCACAACAGAGTGAAGGTCTCTAGGATAGTCCATGTCCATTTCTGGCTATTATTATCTTACTTATTCTGATTTCTACTCTACATGCATATCCCCGTTCTCTGGAAGAAGCAGATGAGACTGTCTAATTAAGAAATAAAACAGATATTCAATACATAAAGGTGATTCTATGGAGCTTTGACTAACATAACAGCAATTAGATCAGGAGTAGCTCCCTTCAGAGAAGGGAAGCCAACCCAGGAAAGGATTATAGGCAGCCGGGAATGGTTGCTTTCTTTTCTTTTTGTATATTTTGTTAAGTGGCTTTTTTTTGTCGGTAAGGTTATATAATCCCATAACTATAATGCTGATTTACAGATATTAAAATTATTGATATCACATTCAATTTTATTATTTTAAAAATTTAAATATTTCCTTAAAAACTTCTTAGTAACTATTTACAATTAGGTAGTGACTATTTACAATTAATTTAATGAATTTCAGTGCATGGCTCAAGCACTGTGTGAGTCAAGGACAAATATAGACTTCAAAGAATTAGAAAGAAGCATCACCCAGAGGACAATGGAGAAACACAAGGTAGAGGTGAACAAGCTGGAATCAATTACAAACAAGGAAATGCAAAGGAGAACATCATAGAAGATGTCATGAAAGAAATACATGAACCAAAAAAGAAAAGGTTTCTTCATACAGTGAAAAGAGATAACTGGTGCATCGCTCTCATGCTTAACTGTTATTCTTTTATTGCAAAGAGGTGACAAAGATTCTTGTATTCAGTTGACAAGAGTTGGACAAGTTGGGCCAGACAGATTATGATCGGCACTTCTGGAAGAAATGCTACGTCAGTAAGATTTCCAGACCATTTGAGTAGATGTGTAATTTCAAGACTTCGAGGGATCGTGGAGGATAGAAGGCCTCGGTGTGCTGCAATCGGTGGGGTCACAGAGAGTCGGACGTGACTGACTAACTGATCATCATCGCCACAGAAACAGTAACAATACCTAAGGTTCGATGACAATTGTTCAGTCACTCCTACTCCAAGGCTTCATGGGAAATCTTTGTTAGTTCATTCTCATTCACTTTTTGGATTCCATTGTCATAATGTGTACTCATCCACCTCATTCTGCTTTTCTCTTTTTCACCAATTCCTAAAGCTCTTTAAAACGTTTCTCAATATTCTTCATACGTATTAATCTTAATTTTATTATGATATTTCTATTATTTTGATGTACTGCAATTAATTTAACAAAGCCTTTATTATCGGACATTTAGATTGTTTCTGATTTTTCTTTTTTCCCCTATTTTCATGCTATTTTATATTATATAAACTACAACAAAAACCTTTGAACTGATAGCTCTGTTTATTGTTTTTAACAACACTTTCAAGGTTGAGTCCCAAGAATGGAATTGTGTCACAGGGTGTGATTATTGTAGTCACTTTTGCTATGTGCTGCCAGATGATTCTTCCAGAAAGATCCACACTTCCACAATGCTATCCTCAACGAATAATGTTATTATCCACAGGTCCACTAGGTCTGAATTTTGTGACTTTTAATTATTTTTTGGCAATCTGAAGCATGTGAAGTAGTATCTCAAAGTGATTTAATTTGCATCTATTTATTCGTGAGGTTAAATAAGTTTTTCAAGTGAGAACTTTTAATTTTTGGTGATAATTTAATAATTTTTGCTTCCTCTTTTGGAAACCTTTTGTTTGTATCTTTGATCTGATAAAATCCATGGTGAAATAAAAATTTCAGCTTAGATTTTTAATAGTTTCTCTTGTAATTTAGATGTTTATTTTTTCTCTCATAGTTCTGGCATTTTTCCAAGCTTATTTATTTTAATGATTTTTTTGGAGAAATGTTTCAAAATTTTTCATACAGTCAAGTATATCTATTGTGATTCATGATTCCTTCTATTTGCTCAACCAAAACAAGTCTTTCTCCTATAAGTGAGATAAATATTTTATTTAATTTTCTTCCAAAGTTTACTTTTTGTTATAATTTCATTTGTCTCTCTTCTAACTGGAATACCCTGGGCTATATTATATAACATATATAACATGTATTTAGAAATATTGGTGATATTTAGAAACAGATAAATATTTCTTTAGCCCCTTCATTGTTAGATCAACTAATTTTTTTCTGGGGATTTTTGTTAAAAAAAATCCTCATTTTTATTTTCAACTTTCTATTGTTTTCTCAAACACTAACTTTTGTATGCATTTGGTTGTATACCTGTTATATCTTTTCTCTTCCGCTTATTATTTCTCTATTTTTTTCTCCTTTACCAGATAGTTTTGGTGGTAAATATTTTTTAATGTATTCATTTTTTATTTATATTACTTCCACTTCACTCCTAGACTAAAGCAGGATTTCTTAAACTTTTTCCATTCATGATCCTTTTTTTCCCAAGAAATTTTATGTGACTCTGGCTATATAGGCATATAAAATAGATAAATGAAACAAAGATTGACTGATAATAAATAATAAAGAAATTTATTTTAAAACATTTTTGGCATACAAATAAATTTACCATTTAATAAGGATGAAGGAAATTTGCATACTGATGAGATAGATGGGCTTGTTTATTTTTTTCATAAAAAATTAAATCTTTTTTATAAATTAATTGATTTGTTTATTTATTTTTAGTTTACAAGATTCAGTTCCACAATCCCTTGAGTTTCAAATTTTCTCCCCTCCCTCTCACCCCATGGCAGCATGCAGTCAAGTATAGGATCTGCAAATACTTTCACACTGGACATTAGTCTGGTTGTATAGAAGGGTTGTAACCAATGGAGTGGACAATGGGAAAGAAGAAACAAAATCAAATGTGGCAAAGAACGATAGCATGTAGATTGCTTTGGCCTCCATTTAAACTCTGGTCTTTCTAGATCTTTCTCTGAATGTAGACATCTCCTTCCATCCCGAGACTTGTAGAGTTGTCTTATAACTGTGTGTTGCTGAGGAGAGTCCAGTTTATCAGAGTTGGTCATCACACATATGATGTGTCTGTGGTTATGCACAAATTTTTCCTGGTTATGCTCTTCTCACTTAGCATCAGTTTGCATAAGCCTTAAAGAATTAAATCTTTGTGGAATATTTGATACTGTGGGATGTAGAGCCTCTTCAATATTTTTCAGAGTAGATCAATGTTTTGATTTTATTATCATCAATGTTGAGAATGCCTCCTTACATAAATACGTAGCACAAAGTGGCAGAAGTATGTTTAATGCCATTTCAGAATTTTTTTGAAATTCTGTCCTAATCACAAGCCAAAATTCATTTATTAATTTTTTGAGTAATTTAAGTTTTAAACCTGGGTTGCTAGATAACTCAATAAATTCTTCTTGCACTTTTAATAGCAGATGAGTGACAGTTTTTTTTTTTAATTAAGTATGGTTTATGAACCCAACTTAGTTTTCTAGAATCAAAATGTGAAGAGAAGTATTTCTGAAATTGTGTCTGCAGGCACTTCAGATGATCAATTATAAGTCTTACAATTAAAATTTTGGGAGAGAGGACTGAGCCAAGATGGTGGAATGAAAGCAAGGACTTACCTGAGCTAACCCATAAGTTACTTCAGTTACCACTAAAATTGAATCTGAACAACTTTTATAGTGACAGAATCCATTAGGAGACACGATGTGGCCAACACACAGAAAATCAAAATCAGGATTTTGTGTGGGCAGGGGGAGCACAGAGTGCACCATGCAGAGCATGAAGACTGCATCAGCACAGACACAACCATAGTGGAGCCAGAGTGAGCCCAAGCAAACTGATTCACCCATGACAAGGTCAATCCCCAGACCTCTCACGACAGGACGGAGGCCTGGAGCGTCTGTGAAAGAGATGTGAGCAAGGCCTGCAGCAACAGCATCAGCTACTCCTGGGGTTATCAGCCCACGGTGCAGATGTTTAAAAATCACTCGCCTGAATTCTGGGAGTCAAGATAGCAGAGTGAATCATAGGTTCTCTCATCCCTTCCCCGCTTTTGTTGACCTTGAAAACCCAGAGAATATTGAAATGCCGAGGAACTAGTTAAGTGAAAACTTCATGGACTTAAGACAGGAGTCAAGAAACGGGCCTAGTGTCATTTGTCTTTTTCTTCATTTTTCTTCTTGCGTGGTCGTCATGTTCTGTGTCCCTCTGATTACAATCACAACCCCCTGCCTCACTACCCCCCTTGGCTGAGTAACAGCTTCTGTTTACACCTGCTTAGTAACAAATTATGTTTGTTAGATACATAAACCAAACAATGGAATGTATAAAAGGTTCTGCACTCCTGAGCTAGGGGCTGTTCCTTTCAAATTGGCCTGGAACCGTCCCAGCTGGTAAAATAAAGTTCCTAAAAACTTTTTATTCAGATTCTGTGGTCACTCTGTTAAGACTTGTCATTTCAATATTGCTTCAGGGTAAAATCTTGAAATAGTGGAACCAGTGGGAGGTTTGGGAGATCATTAGGAAAGATGTGGCTATGACTGTGCTGTGATTGTAGGGGACCGGTACAGGACTGGAGGCATCCAAGCTGGAGATCCTGAATCCCAGGGGGGTGGAGCCAGCAAACTCCCAAACCAGAAGTCTAGGTGTGCCTTCCCACAACCAGGGGAATTGGCAGACAACATCATGGTGCAGGCCACCAATAGCTAAGCTCACTTGAATTCTAGCTGAGGTGTAGGGAGGTGGAAAGCTGAGGGAGTCAGACCACCCCTCCCTCACACCTCATGCTCTGAGCTTCAGTGTAATCCTGGGGAAACACAGAATGTCGTGGCCTTGGCCTAGTTCTCAGCTGTCACCAGCCAGCTCCAGCTCAGCACCAGGTGAACTAAAGCATTATATAGCCTCTAACAGACAGAACCAGAGGCACAGCACACAAAGCCAGTAAGCAGGCCCCTCTGTCCCAGCACAAGAAGAGTGAATCAGAGCCCTCTGTGTCCCAGAAAAAGAGATCTATTTTAAAAGCTAAGAAATTAGCAATAATAATGGGCAAAAAAGAAATTGGAAAAACAAAGACTATAGAATCTATTATGGTGAGTGGGAAGAACCAAATTCAGAAGGTGAGAGCTTTGACACTATACCCACATCTGAAACCTCAAAAGGGAATATGAATTGGTCTCATGCTCAAAAGACATTCTTGGAAGAAATCAAGGATTGTAAAAGCCAAATTAGAGGTAGAAGAAAAATTGACCAATTATTTTAAAAACACAATTGGCAAAATGGAAAAAAAAAATCATGAAAGAGAACAACTTAAAAAGTGCAATTAGTCAAAGAGAAAAAGAGGTACAAAGACTGAGGAAAAGAATTTGTTAAAAATTAGAATTAGACAAGTTGAAGCTAATGAGGCATCAAGAATCAGTCAAATAAAATCCAAAGAATGAAAAAAAAATCTCCTTGGAAAAACAACTGACCTGGAAAATCGATCCAGGAGCGATAATCTAAGAATTAATGGTCTGCCAGGAAACCATTATGAAAAAAACAGCCTGGACTGTATCTTCCAAGAAGTCATGAAAGAAAACTGTCCTCAGGCCCTGGAACCAGAGGGTAAAATGGTGATCCAAAGAATACACCAAATACCTCCTGAAAGAGGTCCCAAATTGAAAACTTTGTGGAATATTGGAGCCAAATTCCAGAATCATCATGTCAAGGAGAATATACTTCAAGCAGCCAGAAAGAAACAATTCAAATACTGTGAAACTACAGCCAGGATCACACAGGACCTTGCAACTTCTACACCAAAAGATCAGGGTGATTATAATAGGATATATCATAAGGCCAAAGAGCTTGGACTACAACCAACGGTCAACTACCCAGCAAAATTGATCATATTCTTTCAGGCAAGGAGATGGCCATTCAATGAAATAAGGGGCCTTTAGACCCTCCTAATGAAAAGGCCAGAGCTCGATACCTTCAAATACAAGACTCAAGAGAGACATAAAAAGGTAAAAAAGGGAAAAAAAATAAACGTACACATATTATTAAATATGAGCAAACTGTTTACTTCCCTATATAGGAGAATGATACCTGTTAATCTTGAAAACTGTATAAATATCATGACATTTAAAGTGATCCACTTTAAATGTCATGAGGGTATGGGTATAAAGTAATTGATGTGATGATAAAAAAATTAATTAAGGGTTACAAAGGGATTGTAATGGGAGAAGAGGAAAGGAGGAGGCAAAAAAGGGTAAATTACATCACATGAAGAGGCACAAAAACATAGTAGAGGGAAAGAAGAGAGGGAGACGAACGTTGTATGAACTTTACTCTCATCAGTTTTGGTTCAGGAAGGGAATAACATACTCATTTAAGTATAAAAATCTAACTTGAAGAGACACAAAAACTTATCGTAGAGAGAAAGAAGGGAGGGAGAAGAGCATTGTTTGAGATTTACTTTCATTGGATTTGGTTTATGGAGGCAATAACAGACTTTGTTTAGTATAAAAATGTAACGTACACTACAGGCAGTAGGAGGGAAAAGGGGAAAGAAAAGGGAGGGTGGTTAGAAGGAAGTGAAGAAGTAGTAAGGGAAAAGGGTAAAAAAATGGAGGGACACTGCTAGGAAGGGAATATTGAGGGAGGCAGGGGACAAAAGAGAAACATTTTTGAGGAGGGGAAGGAAGAAGGGAGAAATAAAAGCATAAACTGGGGAGGGAATAGGATGGAGTGAAAGACACAGGTAGTAATCATGACTATGAATGTGAATGGGATCAACTCTCCCATAAAATGGAGGCAGAGAGTAGAATGGATTAAAAACCATGATCCTACAACAGGTTGTTTACAAGAAACACATTTGAAATAGGGAGATACATACAGGGTAAAGGTAAAACACTGGAGAAGAATATATTATTCTTCAGCTAAAGTAAAAAAGAAAATCAGAAGTAGCAATCAATCTCAGACAAAGCAAAAACAAAAATCGATCTAATTAAAAGAGATAAGAAAGGAAAATATATCCTGCTAAAAGG
Organism: Pseudochirops cupreus; assembly: GCA_028627135.1. Classification (NCBI taxonomy): domain Eukaryota; kingdom Metazoa; phylum Chordata; class Mammalia; order Diprotodontia; family Pseudocheiridae; genus Pseudochirops; species Pseudochirops cupreus. The sequence continues at coordinate 7,612 of JAQQSU010016284.1, forward strand.
CACCATTGGCAATGAAGCAATATCATTATTAAACATATATGCACCCAGTGCTATAGCATCCGGATTCTTAGAGGAGAAGTTAAGGGAGTTACAAGATGAAATAGATAGCAAAACTATACTAGTGGGGGACCTCAACCTCACCCTCTCTGAACTTAATAAATCTATCCTCAAAATAAACAAGAAGTAAGGAGGTGAATAGAATTTTAGAGAAGATAGAAATGATAGACTTCTGGAGAAAACTGAATGGAAATAAAAAGGAATATACCATCTCCTTAGCACTGCATGGCACATACACAAAAATTGATGATGTCCTAGGGCATAGAAACCTCACAATTCAAGGCAGAAAGGCACACATATTAAATGCACCCATTTCAAATCATGTTGCAATAAAAATTATATGTAATAAAGAGTCATGGAAAGATAGAAAAAAAACTACATGGAAACCATCAAGAACTTTATTCAAGAGAATGACAATAATGAGACAATATACTAAAACTTATGGGATGCAACAAAAATGATTCTTAGGGGAAGTTTTATGTCTCTGAATGTTTAGATGAATAAAAATAGAGAAAATGTAGATCAATGAACTGTACATGCAACTAAAAAGCTAGAAAACTGAAAATCTCCAATACTAATTTAGAAATACTGAAAACCAAAGGAAAGATTAATAAAATTGAAATTAAGAAAACTGTTGAACTAATAAATAAAACTAAGAGGTGGTTAATAAAATTGGTAAGCTTTTAATTAATTAAATTTTTAAAAAAGAAAACGAAATTACCAGTATCAATTTTTAAAATGAATTTACCTCCAATGAAGATAAAATTAAAACAATAATTAGAATAATTTTTCCCAGTTGTATGCCCATAAATTTGACAATCCTTATGAAATGGATGAATATTTACAAAAATATAAATTGCCCAGATTAAGTGAAGAGAAAGTAAAAAACTTAAATAACCCCATCTCAGAAAAAGAAATTGAACAAGCATCAATGAACTCCCTAGGTGGGAAAAAAAACCCTCCATGTCTAGATGGATTTACAAGTGAATTCTATCAAATATTTATAGAACAATTAATAACAATCCTTTATAGACTATTGGGGAATATTGGTGGAGTCCTACAAGTTCTTTTTATGATACAAATACAGTGCTGATACCTAAATTGGGAAGAGCCAAAACAGAGAAAGAAAATTATAGACCAATATTTCTAATGAATATAGATGCAAAATTTTTAAATAAAAAAAAAACATTATCAGGAGCAGTTAGGTGACACAGTAAATAGAGCTCTGGCCCTGGAATCAGGAGGGTCTAAATTCAAATTAGGCTTCAGACACTTGATACACTTACTAACTGTGTGACCTTGGGCAAGTCACTTAACTCCAATTGCCTTGCCTTCTGTTTTACAAGATAAAATAAATAAAATTTTAGCAAAAGATTACAGCAACTTGTGATGAGAATAATAAACTTTAATCAGGTAGGATTTATTCCGGGAATGCAAGGTTGGTTCAATATTATTAAAACTATCAGCATAATTGATCATATCCACAACAAAACCAGCACAAAGCATAAAATTATCTCAATAGATGCAGAAAAAGCTTATGCCCAAATGTAAAGCTATTCCTATTAAAAACACTAGAAATCATAGGAATAAATGGAGTCTTCTTTACAATGATAAGTAGCATCTACTTAAAATCCTCACCAAGTATATGTATTGGGGATAAGCTAGAAGCATTTCCGAAGAGATCGGGAGTGAAACAAGGATGTCCACTATCACCCCGTTATTCAATTTGATACTAGAAATGTTTGCTGTAGCAATAAAAGAAAAGGAAATAAAAGGAATTATAATACATAAAGAAGAGGCTAGATAATTACTCTTTTCAGATGATATAATGATATACTTAGAGAAGCCAAATTTTTAATTTTCCATAATTTGCTTAAACTTTACCCCCATGAGAGTCACTTTTTCTCGGCATGCAATAGTATGCTTTTTTAATTGGACTTCATATCTTTCGAAAGGTTTTTTTTTTTTTAAACAAATGACTGTTAAGGGTCCTGCTTTTAATGAAGGTAATGGTTTTGGTAGTATTGCAAAGCCCAACACCTAACTCTTCTGATTTTTTTTTCTTTTGGTTCTTAGTGCCTCCTGACTGATCACGCTGTGAGTAAAAGAGATTTATTGATTGCCACCACCTTTAATTTTTGCTATAAATCCAACCTTCACACCCATCATTGCTCCAGTACTGCCTGGATTCCAATGCAGTTTTTTCCCCCACTGTAAACCTTCATTTGTGAAAAATTCATTGACTTTTACATATATTCCCCTCTTCTGTGCCCTTCCAAAGGGCTAGAAAACAAAAATTCTTCATGTGTGCTTCCTTTATAAATATATTTTACATAAAGTAACAAGTGTGGCATGTTAGAAATATCAACTGTTTCATCTAACTGAATTGCAAACTTTGTGCTTCCCTTTAGCCTGGCAATAAGCTGCTGGAATTGGTCAATAATAATTTCTGAAATTTTTTTGGAAACAACATCATTTGATAAAGGAATTTTATAAATTTCATCACTGTAGTTTTTTCCATGAACTCTTTCTGAAATTTTAATAGTGACAGCTAACATAAGATCTTCAATTGTGGAGGGATTTTTAGGTTTTGCAATTAAATAAGAAATTTCAGAAGATGCAAGTAAATACTTTTCATTGACAGTCACAAATTTCTCAAAACATTGTTTTCCTTTATTTGAACATTTTAAAAGTTGTTCAATATATTTCTTTGGGTTATTGAAGTACATGGCATGCTCAGTATTAAGAAATTGTTTTGGTTTGACTGATTTCATGCTCGCCACAGCCAAACTTTTGTTACATATTAAGCAAAGAGGTTTTTTCAACACCATTATTATTAACAGAAATAAATCCGTATCACAAAAATGACTTGACATGTTTTCTTTCTCTTATGAATTTAGGTTTATTACAAATTGTTAGTGAAGATTCTGTCATACTGGCATCAGTATTTTAACCTGTTCTATCTAAATTTAGCCACTTATGCATAAATGAAAAATAATTTGTCCTAAAATACAAATAGATATAGCTAATGATTTCTCAAATAAATACTAATTTCAGTTTATGAAATTACATCTGTGCTTATTTTTATTCTTTTCTTTCTTTATTTTATTTTACATCATTCACTTCCATGAGATATTTTAGTTTGCATCATTCATTTCCACAAGATTTTGAGTCACATATTTTCTCCCCTTCTTTCCCCCGCCCACCGCCCCAAAACAGCCATCCCAGTGTGTTCCCCCTCCCCCAGTCTATTCTATTCTATGTCACTTTTTGGTAGGGCAGGATGGATCTCCCAACTGCAGTGCC
>JAQQSU010016285.1:0-10973 GCA_028627135.1 Pseudochirops cupreus
CTCATATTTGAGATAATGAAAGTCATTATTATTGTTGTTATTTTTATTTTGAAAGGAGGAAGGGCTCTTTTGGAGGGCCTCTGCCATTGCAACCTTAGACCTGATTCAGACTCATAACAGTCCTCATATAACTTGCCATTAGAGGTCTGAACAGGTAGACTGTCCAAAGCAGTGAATTGGAAGATTCTTTTTTTTTCTCCTCCCAACCTTTCCAAATCCTGGTACTATTCATTTCGTCATAGGCAGGGCCTGCTGCTGACTTGCTGGAATGTTCACTGTACTGGACTCACAGGAGACTGTCCTCTCCTCTTTAACCTGAGTGAGACAGACCTTTCTTGCCAAACTTCCAAGTGCCTTGATTGTTTTGCCCCATCTTTTTGATGGTTCTGCCTTTACAGAATTTGCTTTAGGACACTGTTTTATAGTTGTTTGGAGGTGAATATGAGATAGTTAAGGAAATTTCCTGCCTGTTCCACCATCTTGGCTCTTGGAAGCCCTAGGCAGTGACTTCCCACTTATAATATTAGGTATTGCTTTATCCTTCTCCCTCCCAATCAGAAAGAGGGGTGGGGTTGATATTCTTACAGATACTAATGTGTTCACCTACTACATTGGCTTAGAGGAGGCTCTTTCTCCTCACCCTTGACATTTCTTTCAAAACTGCCCTCTGCTTCTGAACATTCTGATTTGATTAAAGACATAGCTATACAATACTGGGAACAGCCTTTTTTTTGTCTAAAGTGATCAGTCGTACAAAATACCATTTGCTATATCGAGGAAGGTGTAACAGGTAAATAGGACACCTTAACTTTATGTTTCATTCCTAAAATCACACTTACCTGCATTTTGTAGGTCTTGATAGCAAGATAATAGAGCTCCCTTAGGTGTGCCTGGGTACTCAAGGTTCATTAGTAATATGAAAGGTCTCCCTTAATTATGCAGGGGCAGTAAGCTATGTAGAGATAATATATATTTTTAAACTAAATGAGACAACTTAGAGAGGAAGACTGAACACCTGAACCTACGAACTTCTTAACTCAGAGACAAAGAAAGGTACTTAGGCAGTAATACGAAATACAGACCAAAATCAAGCACAAATAGAATTCATTATAAAAATAGAATTGACTAAAGTGGAATAAATTTGAATTTTTTGCACTATATGCAGTAAAGGTTAGCTGTGATGATGATGATGGTGGTGGCATACTTTTTCCGCTTTGAAAGCAGACTTTGTTCTCTCTGATAACTGGAGAACAGAAATGCCTTCTTCAAGCCCCATCACTTTCTTCTCACACCACTGTCAAGGATTCAGATTCAGGCTCATCATATCTCTGCGTCCAGTGTTTTTCCCAGCGCACCATATCACATAAATGACAAGTATCATTATGATTGTCCTCAGAGAGGTAGTTTTGGGGTCTAATAATTTGATTTTATTTCTTTCAGATGATTTGCCGGAAGATTAAGATGATACATGTGTTCATTATTATTCTTGTGGTTTCTTGTTTATGTTTGATCATCTCTAAGATGAGCTCAAAAGAAATCTGTATCTTTTGCATAAGAAAAGAAGACGCCATAAATTTCAATTTCATGAAAGATAGTGGGAACTTTCTTCAGTTTCCAGATATAGACTGCAAAAAGAATCCTCCATTTTTGGTTGTGATGGTGACTTCATTCCACAATCAGATTAAAGCCCGGATGGCTATCCGTGAGACCTGGGGAAGAGAAAGAAGTATAAAAGGTAAACGTATAATAACGTATTTTCTGCTAGGAGTCACAAATTCAAAGGATGATGACATAGTGACCCAAGAAAGCCAGAAATACAGAGATATTATCCAGAAAGACTTTTTCGATGTATATTTCAATTTGACCCTTAAAACAATGATGGGGATAGAATGGATTCACCATTTTTGTCCTCAATCTGACTTCGTAATGAAGACTGATTCTGATATGTTTGTAAATGTCTACTATCTAACCGATCTCCTTATAAGGAAAAACAGAACAACTAGGTTTTTTACTGGTTTTTTAAAGATGAATGAATTTCCAATTAGAAATATATTTAGTAAGTGGTATGTAAGTAAATATGAGTACCCGTGGAGAAAATATCCACCTTTTTGTTCTGGAACTGGTTATGTTTTTTCTAGTGACATTGCAAGTGAGGTTTATAATGTTTCAGAAAAAGTCCCTTTTGTTAAACTGGAGGATGTTTTTATGGGACTCTGCCTTGCAGAACTAAAAATTGATCTAGAAGAACTACACTCAGAACAGACATTTTTCCCAGATGGACTTAGGTTTTCTACCTGTCGCTTTAAGAAAATTGTGACCTGCCATTTTGTCAAGCCAGAAAAGCTGTTGAAATATTGGAAAGCTTTGGAGAAGTCCTTAGATGAAAAGTGTCCCGCTGTTTGAAATGATCATAATGATATACCAAGACAAATATTAGACATTCAGCAGTGACATTTTGGAAGGAGAAGCACATTTCTGAATGGCATTGTTGAGAATCCCAACCTAGGGAAGGAGATCAGAGCAATGTTCCTCAGTGTTCTGAACACAAGACTAAAATTTAGAAACCCAATTTATAATCCTGAAATGATTTCTACATTCCAGTTTTGAGCCCCCCCAAATGAAAATAGCCAAGTAACAGTTTATTGGCACCTATAATCATTCTGTCTGCCTCCAATCTACCCTAAAATCCCTTGATGCTTATATTATATCTGATTAACAAAGACATCACCAATACAGATGTCCCCAAGTCTCTGACTTCATTAAGACCTAGCTGGATAAACATGGAAGCTTAATATTCTCTGCTTAGTATTCAGTGCTTCATTGAGATGAATCATTATATCTCAGCTCAGCTCCAGACAACATTCACTTCTAAATTGGAGTCAGCACTTATTTATGTATGTTACATTATATATATATGTAATGTATGTAGAGCATTCTGATGTACTACTGACTTTTATTAGAATTTGAGTTTGTCTCTGAACTGTTCTGCTATTGAAATTCAATTGTATATGTCATTGATTGTTCATTTAACATGGAAGAACCACTGTTGGCAATACATGGGCTCAGGTATTCATCTCTCCCTACATCCAGCTATGTGAAGCAGTTTAATGGTGGAGCATCCCACTAGCTAAGAGGGTCTGAATCCCCATTGTTACACTCATCTGTTTGCTAAAACCCTCCACCACATATCTGGGTGATGAAACTAATTTTAGTGGGTCTTGACTTGTGAATTTTAGTGAAAGTCTTTTTTTTTTTGCCTTTTTTTAGGTGGGGGCAGGGCAATTGGGGTTATGTGACTTGCCCAAGGTCACACAGCTAGTAAGTGTTAAGTGTCTGAGGCCGGATTTGAACTCAGGTCCTCCTGACTCCAGGGCCAGTGCTCTATTCATTGTGCCACCTAGACACCCCTTTAGTGAAAGTCTTGATCTGTGTTTGGATCTTTTCATTCAGGTATGGGACAGACAGTTTTTTCCTACACAATAAAAGGGATACTAAGCATAAAAGTTAATTAATGCTTACATTAACAGAATGATCAGACAGAATTTACTAATTTAACTAAGAAGTACTGCTATATTCATTTGGGAGGTTAATATTATGACACCAGAATATAAAGCAATTGCCCAATTCTGGTAATTTCACCTCCGCGTATCCCCTGCCATGAGCTGCTGCTCCCCTGGGGACACTGGGGCTCCTTTTGCAAAGCTTCTCAGGACCTTTGGATCTTCTGAAACTTACAAAATTCCAGCCCTGGACATAGTCATCATGGGATAGTCCTTCATCTAAGATGAGGAGGGAATAAACACAAACAATTATGTTGTGCTCATGGCTGTAAGGAGGTTGGGTGGGAGACAGAACTCTTGACTCTCAGGATGCAGCTCTAGGTAACTCGTCACACTTCATAACTATGAAGAAAGAGGAAACCCTTAAGGTTCCAGTAGCTTGCTTTTCACATCCTGAATCACAAGTTCTCTTGGCTCAGCAACCTGTTTAGAAGATTATAATCATATAGTGCAAACTTTGCATGACATGATTTATATCCCACTTAAGTTTCTGTGTGGTGTCTTGTAACCAGACAGAGAACACCTGCTGTACATGCTCCAAGGAATGGCTTCTTTTGGCCAGTTTAGCCGTGTTATATTTAGGTAGAATGAGATGAGTTACAGTATTTCTAAAATTTTCATATTTAAAGGAACTTAGGGTATAAATAGTATATTTATTGCCCGACTTAATGCATGAATTAAGTTTTTGCTAAGTTAATATTCCTTTATTGACATGTACTATGTGCCAACCATTTAAGAGTTTCAGAGACTTAACCTTTTGGACTGGTCTAGCCAGATAGATAAGAAACTCCTGAACTTTGAGTTTTTGAGTTTTCTCTGTCATTTTTTTTTCTGAATGGAGGTCTAAATGTACCTTTTTTTCAGGGATGTGGTGAAAATAAGGTAACTTTTTGCAAAGGACTTCAGACTTTTTGGAAGCATGCCTTATGTAATGCAAATTAGTAGATTGTTACTATTATTTATTGCTATTTCACCAGACTTTAATTGGTGATTATCGTAAAGCATCTCAGAAGTATAGAGTACTAAATAGTAATGTTCTTATGAATATGTCTGAAATGAAATAAAATCTTTTCCCTGAACCTGACATCCTCTTACATTTGATGCAAGATGATCATAACAGTTCAGATGAAGGTTTCAAGAGTTCCTTTTTGCAAAACTAATATATTTTTTTGAATAAGACTTTTAAAGATGTTCTTTCTTTGTTTTAAAGGGGCAGTGTACATTTCATTCAATTAAGTAAATATTTATTGTGTCTACCATGTGGAAGGCATTATACTTACCACTAAATGTACAAAGTAGAAAAAGACACAGCCACTGCCTTTGAGGAGTTTACAATAAAATGGGGCAAGGGGTGGGGAGAAATGAGCCATGAACACAAATAATTATAATATAAGGTAGAATACAACATATGTGTGTGTGTGTGTATATATAGATAGATAGATAGATAGATAGATAGATAGACAGATATATATATATATATATATATATATATATAGATAGATAGATAGATAGATAGATAGATAGATATGTTTTTACTTTTTGGAGGGGGAAAGGTAGGGCAATTGGAGTTAAGTGACTTGCCCAAGGTCATACAGCTAGTAACTATTAAGTGTCTGAGGCCAGATTTGAACTCAGGTCCTCCTGACTCCAGGGCCACTGCACCACCTAGCCAACCCAGTAGAGTACAATATGAGAAAGGAAAGTTCAACACAAAGTGCAAAGAGGAATTTGAGGAGCTAGAGATCACTTTTAACAGGTCAGTGGGTAAGGAAGTCTTCATGGAGGAAATGGCCTTGAAATATCAGAAGTATTTCTTTTATTTTCTTTCTTTTGGAGTCTGGAAGGCAAGGCAATTGTGGTTAAGTGACTTGCCCAAGAGAAGTGCTTCAATAGGTAAAGCTGAGGAAGGAGTCTATGAGGGATGACTTCCTATGAGGGACAACTTGCATAAATACGTAAACATGGTAAAGGGATAATTCAGCTTGGCTGGAATATACCACCAAGTAGATGAAATCAGAGAAGAGTTCAGTTTGGACAAAAGTGGTACAATAACTTCTTACTACGGCACAGGTTTGAATATCTATGATTCTATTCATTTTTTGATAGTGTCCATAATTGAGCCAGCTCTATATTTCACTAAGTGTGAAACAAGATATGAATACACCATCAATCATCATTAGTAGAATATACATTCTCAGTGGTAGGGAGGGGTTTTCACTGATTCATCCATGTTCCTGGATGGTCTTCTGCCCTCCTCTATCCTCCCCATCCTGACCCCATATATACTAGTTCCTGCTTCATATCTAGTCTTTTGGAGCCCTTAGAGCACACAACCACCAGCTCAGGCTCATGCTTGTCAGAGAATAGGTCCCAAACAAGACTTACCATCTCCTATTTCCTGGTTAAACCTACAATGACCATAGCTATATCACCTCCTGGCTCATCTAAGCTTTCATAGGCCCCCAGGTGACATTTCTGGTTTCTGCTCATGCTTACCACAAGGCAGAACCTTGGGACAAAGTACCTCCCACTTGTACCTATGCTCCTAGGTCACAGCAATGCTACCTACTAAGAGACCTGTCAGTTAAGTTTTGTGCCTAGACCTTGAAGGATCTCCTTGAACATTCTAATCACATGCCTTCATTAGCAAACATCTCCTTACTTATTGATACTTAATCTGGACTCATTTCCCAATAGTTACCTCACTCCTATCCCCTCTTAGTCACCCCATTCCACTGATATATCCCCAAGTGCTAAAGAATAAACTCCCCTCCCTAATTCTTGCTGTCTGCTTCCTCTTTCACCCCCACTGGATATTCTAGATTTTCCTGTCCCTTTTCCATAGTTTACTCTGTAACTCCATAAATGATAAACTCCCTTTCATGTTAAACCTCTTTCTCGTTTACTCCCTCCATCTGCTAGCAGCCATTCAGACCTAGTTCTTTCCAGATAATACTGAATCTCTGGAAATGTACTGGAAGTGCTTTTTCTCCCCACTGCTAGTGCCTATAATGTTGATAGTGCTGATCACCCTTGCTTCCCAGATACTCTCTCCTCTCTTGGATTTCAAGACCATACTCCTGATTTTCCCCCTTGCTGTCTGACTGTTCCTTTTGGGTTTCTTTTGCTGGGTCTCCATCCATGTCATGCACACCATGAGGATACTCTAAAGCTCTGTCCTAGGACCCCATTTCTTTTCTGTTATTTTTCACTTGATCATCTCATCAGATTTCATGGGTTCAATTATCATCTCTATGCATGTTATTAGATTGGCACATACATTCCTCGTCTCTATCTTTAGTTACAGTCCCACATCATTAGCCATCTGGTGGACTTTTCAGATTGAATGTCCCATAGACACTTCAAACTCAGCAATGTGTCCAAAACATAATTCATTATCTTGCTGTCATCACTCTAGTTCAGGCACTCAAAACTACTGCAAGAACCTCCTAATCTGTTTCATTACTTCGGGTCTCTCTCCACTTTAATTTATTCTCTGCCCAGATGCCTAAATCATATTTTAACCCTCAACCCCACCCCCACACCATTCAGTAAACACCAGTGGATCCTTCTTACTTCCAGGATAAAATATGAAGTCTTCTGAACTCTAAAGCTCTTCACAACCTGGCCTTTTTCTACCTTTCTAATCTTTGTACATATAACCTAATTTCATAGACTCTTAAGGTTTAGCCATAATGGCTTATGTGTTGTTCCTTGCATATTTCTGTTCCCATCTCCTTACATTGACTGTCCTCCACGCCTGGAATATTCTCCCTACTTACCTTTTCCTTAGAGTCTTGGCTGTCCTTCAAGATTCAACTTGAGTGCTGTCTTTTGCAGGATCCTTTCCTAAGGGCTTACAGTACAGGGAAACATGGATAAATTATAGTTCAGTAATAGAAGTATACTTGCTGTTCCCTGACTCATCTATTGAATCTCTGCCTTTTTTGCTGGTCCTCTCCCATTCCTGGAATGCTTTTCCTCTTCATCTCTACTTCTTGGATTCCTTAAAGACTCAGTTCAAATCCCACTTTTTGCAGTAAGACTTTGCCAGTTCACAACCCCCTCTACCCTAACTTCTGCAATTGCTAGCAGCTTGCCTCTGAGTACCTTTCACTTATTCTGTACGTATCTTGTAGATATGTGGTTGTAGCCATTTTAATGCTATCTTCCTCATTAGAATGTGAGTTTCTTTCAGGCCATAGACCATGTTTTTGTCTTTCTTTGCACTGTACCTGGCCCATAGTAAGCACTTCTTAAATGTTTGTTGACTTGACTCTGTTTTCTTCTATTTGACGCAGAAGCAAACCTTAGTCCTTAGTCACTCCCTCACCTTTTAAGTAAGAAACCAAACTCTCCTGAGTGTCAGTCTTCTATGATTCTTTCACTGCTTGATTGGGGTTCCGCAAGTTTTCAATGTGTCCCTGTCTACCCAGGCAACACCACAATTTATCCATGTTTCCCTATACCATAAGCCCTTAGGGACCCAGACAAATTTCCTTATACCAAAGGATACATGATATTTCCCCAAATGAATCCCTAAAATTCATAAGCACCATCCAGATGGTATTTCTAACTCATTCCTTTCTAAAAGTAACAGGTTAACTTAAAGAAAATGTGCTCTGCTTGGTAAAGCCCTTAAAGAGTCATGAAGCACCTCTTCCCAAAGAACAGACATTTGAGGCTAATTATCTGTGATTTTTAGGCCATCAGGCAAACTTTTTCCTATAGACATACAGTCCATAAAGAGCTCAGATAAGCTGTCTAGACTCATGCCATCAATAAGCAAAGCGCTTAAGATTCCATGAAAAGAAAAGGAAAAAAATAACTTTGCCCAGTCATTATAATGTTTATAACTGTTTGGGTCTAATACTGAGGTTAATAATTAGGAACTAAGCACTAATATTCTACTGTAAAACAAAAGAATTAACTCTTTTTTTCTTTTTAATTACTTAAAGAAGTGGATATTAAGTTCACTTTAGAGATCAACAATTTGTGGTCAGAACCTATTGATTTAAATAGAAATTTAAAAGGAAGGTGGCCTGGTGAGACACTAGGAAAAGAGAGCTCTACCACAATTGCCCTTTATACCATTGGGTCTTCTTCAGTCAGGGTCAGGGGGAACTGGCTTCCCTTATTAAAAAAAAATTACTGAGTCCTTCAGGAAATGCTCCATTTTATCCCAATAAAGGGAAAAGGGAAAATGTTTATGTGACTAAATTTTAAAAGGGTACCACAGTCAAAAAACCATTAGTGACATCCATGCAGTATTAAGTACAAAAAAAGATTAAGAGCAGTGGGAATGAGACAACCAGCGGTGCAGTTCTCAGAGATACTTTTTCCACTTTTAATGGTGATAAATTATGCTCTACTCCATACACATGAAAATAATAATAATTGCACCTACCTTCCAGGGCTCTTGTGGGAATTAAATGCCATGGCATTTGTAAAGCACTTAATAAATCCGTTTCCTTCCTTCCACGATATATTCCACTACATTTTTGCATCGTAATTTGTTTAGTCACTCCCCAATTAATGGTTACCCCTTTAGTTTTCTATTCTTTCCCATTACAATGAGAGCTATTTTAAATATTTGTGAGTATGTATGCATATATACATACTACATATAGATGCATATACATCAGAACTTTTTCTTTTTCTTCACTCTCTTTGGTAGTATAGGCTTAGTAGTCAATAAACATTAATTAAGTGCCTACTATGGACCAGACATTGTGCTAAGCACTGGGGATACAAAGAAAGGCAAAGAACAGTCCCTTCCAGCAAAAAGTTCACAATCTAATGAGGAAGACAAGGAATCAGCTATGTACAAGTGAGGGGCAGCTAGGTGGCACCATAGTGCATTGAGTGCAGGCATGGAGTTGGGAAGACTTGTTTTCCTGACTCCAAATCTGGCCTCAGACACTTACTAACCGTGTCACCCTGGACAAGTCGCTTAACCCTATTTGCCTCAGTTTCCTCATCTGCATAATGAGCTGGAGAAGAAAATGGCGAACCACTCCAGTATCTTTGCCAAGGAAACCCAAATGGGGTCATGAAGAGTCAGACATGACAGAATGACTAAACAAACTCTACAAACAAGCTACATATACGTTGAATAGGAAATAATCAAGGCAGAGAAGGCCCTAGAATTAAGAGGGATTGGGAAAAGTTTCCTATAGAAAGTAGGATATTAGATGAGACTTGAAGGAATACATTGAACTGATTAGCTAGTGACTGATCTAGTGACCTTTCTCTCTTCCTTCTGGAGGATGGAGATGAGTAGTAGTAATGCTGGGTCAAAGGACATGCACAGTTTAGTAATTTTGAGACATTATTCCAAATCGCTTTCTAGAGTGGCTAGATCAATTCACAGCTTTACAAAGTATATATTTACTTGTGGAAATGAATGTTGCAAACTAAAAATAAATAAATAAATTCTGGAAAAAACAAAAACAAAAGTGATGTGTATATTTACAAAGTGTTCCTGTATCCCCTCCAACATTTTCATTTTTTCTCAACTTTGCCAGTATAATGGGTACAAGGTTGCTTTAATGTACATTTCTCTTATTAGTTATTTGGAGCATTTTTCATATGGTTATCAATAGCTTAGGTTTCTTTTATTTATTTTTTTTTTTGAGATCTGATTGTAATATATTTTGACCATTTATCAATCAGGGAATGGCTTTTGGTTTTATAAATTTGAATCATTTTTTTTGGAAATCATCTTGGAAACAAAACTTTTATCACTGAAACTTACTGCAAAGATTTTTCCTAGTTCATTGTTTACCTTTTAATATTAGCTGCATTTGTGAAGGGGAAAAAACCCTTTTAAATTTTGTGTAATCACAATTATTGATTTAACCTTCTGTAATCAACTCAGTTCCTTGTTTGGTCACAACTCTTCACCTATCCATCTTCCTTATTATTCTAATTTGTTCATGATAATAATCTTTTGTACTTAGGTCAGGTTATCTATTTACAGTTTATTTTGGCATGTGATATGAATTGTTGGTCTAAGTCTAATTTCAGTCAGTCTTCTGTCTAGTTTTTCTATCAGCTGTTGTCAAACAGCACATTCTTACACCAGTAGCTGGAGTCTTTGTTTCATTGAGCTCTAGTCTAATACTTTTGTTTACTTCTGTACACTGCATACCTTAATCTATTCCAATGATCATCCTTTCCATTTTTTAACCAGTAAGAAGTTATTATTATTGTTTGGTTTGAATCTAGTAATGGTAGGTCTCTTTCCTTCCCACTTTTAAAAAACTCCCTTCAGACTCTTAGCTTTTTTTTAAAAATTTTATTTTAGTTTGCATCATTCATTTCCACAAGATTTTGAGTTACTTATTTTCTCCCCATCTTTCCCCTACCCACTGCCCCAAAACAGCCATCCCAGTGTATCCCCCCCCCCCC
>JAQQSU010016286.1:0-10973 GCA_028627135.1 Pseudochirops cupreus
GTGTATGAATATATATCTAAGTGTGTGTATATATGTGTACATAGACAGAGGGCACAGGATCAATTTAATAGGAAGGGATGATATTTTAAAAGGTGAAATTGAGAGATAGGAGAGGATTAAAATGAGAGGAAACAGGGAGAGACAGAATGGGGTTAATCACCTCATATAGAAGAGGCAAGGGATAACTGTTACAATGGAGGGGAAGAACAGGAAGGCAAAAGGGAATCAATTCCAACCTCAGACACTTAACACTTACTAACTGTGTGACCTCAGACAAGTCAGTTAATTCCTATTGCCCTGCCTTCCTCCCTGCAAAAACTAACTCTAACATACCTCATTGAATTTGGCTTAGGGAAGAAGTGACATACACTCTAAATTGGGTATCTTGCCATACAGAAGAGTAGGAGGGATGGGGATGAGAAGGGGAGTATGGAGGGGAGGGCAGGGTGGGGTGAGGAGGGTTGCTAGAAGCACACACTTCTGTAAAGGGACAGGGACAAAGTAGAGAATAGAACAAGGTGGTGGGGCAGGATAGGAAGGAGGGAAATGTAGTCAGTCTTTCACAATATGTCCACTGTGGAGATGTTCTACATAACTACACATGTACAGCCTCTATTTTATTGCTTGTCTTTCCAGTGGGGGTGGGTGACGAGGGAGGAAGGGAAAGAATGTAGAATTTAAAGTTCTATATTCAAATGTTAAATGTGTGTGTGTGTGTGTGTGTGTACATGATTAATTTCATGCAACTGGGAATTAAGATACACAGGCACTGTGGTAGGGAGACCCATTTTGCCCTACCAGAAAGTCAGAAGGGTGATGGGGGAGGACATAGGAGAGAACTGGTTGGGGGAGGGGGTATACAGTGGGATCACTGTTTTTAGGTGGTGGGTAGGGGAAAGATGTGGAGAAAAATTGTAACTCAAAATCTCATGGAAATGAATGATATAATCTGAAAATAAACAAAAGTTAATTTTTTAAAAAGAGCAAGAGGAAATATGTCTTCTATATCATCTAAATGATTCCAAACATTTATGAATATGTAGTGCAAGGCAAAGAAACATTAATCAACACCAAAGAAGCATAGGACCCTCAAGGTGACATGGAACCACATAGGATATTGATGAGTGGTTCAATAGAGAAATAAGAATCATAGAAAGGGTTTGTTAATTGCCAGATACCTTGGTTCATCGTCCCTGTACCCCTTAGCCCCTCCCATACATATGTTGCCTCCCTTTATAAATATCTAAGCTCCTGAGACCAGAGTCCGTTACTGGTTTTAGTGTGATATGTCCAGCACTTTGCATGATCCTTGAAAGAATAGATTAAATAGATTTACAAAGTTTATCATTCATCATACTTAACAGATAGAAATGTGCATTAAATAAATATGACATATTTGCTTCAATCTCCTCCTCTGGTAAAGTATAAATAAAATGCATGCCTCTTTGACTTAAAACCTCTAGTTTCTTTCAAAACTCAGTTCAAATGCCATGCATCATTTGATATTTTTTTTTTAAATCATCCCACCCACTGCCCCTATTGCTTTGGATGTTTGGAATATGTGTTCATGTGTTTATATTACTTATATACATACATATATAACATACTCTCTCCATATATATAATATACCATACTATATACTATACTATATAAACTACATATGTGTATACATACTATATGTACATATATAGATAGATCTATCTGTGTCCAAATCACTCTGTATATGTGTACATATATTTATATAATCTCTTTCAATGGAATGCAATAATGTCCTTAAGAGTAGGAACTATTTCAGTTATGTTATTGTAGCCTTAGCATCTAATGCAGTGCCTAGAAAATAGTAGCTGCTCAAAAATTCTTGATTTAAGGATTGATTGATAGGCATTCACTGATGCATCTGTGATCTGGAAATTGTAGCATGGAAGTACCCTCAAACCTTTGTGCCCTCTCTTCTCCCTTTGATTGGCTTGATCCTTGAAGAACTTCTATTTTAGGAGCATGTTGAGGTCAGCCACCTATTCAGTTCACATAAGGCTGAAATCTGGAATCATGCATCATGCCTCCATGCCATGTATCTTACTCACCTCTCCCACTTTGATCTTCCTCTCTTGATTTCTGTTAACTTCCTCTAGAATGTAAGCTCTTTGAGGACAGGAACTCTGTTTTTGTTTATATTTGTATTCTCTGTGCTTATCACCATGCATGACACATAGTAGAAGCTTAAAAAACACTTTTTGACAGTCTGACCTATCTCATTGATATAATAATTCTACATAATAATTCACATCAACATATGTTTGTTTAGCTATTCTGCAAGACATTTTTCCTAACCAACTCTAAAAATATAGGCATAATGTCAGTGTAATGGCTGAACAGCTCCAATCAAATTCCTGAGAAAAAGCAGATCAGAGGAGTGGCAAGGTGGTGAAGTGAATAGAGTACTGACCCTGGAGTTAGAAGGACCTGAGTTCAATTCTGACCTCAGATACTTAACACTTACTAGCTGTGTGACCTTGGACAAGTCACTTAATCCCTATTGCCCTGCCTTCCTCCCTGCAAAAAAAGAAAAAAAAAAGAATGAGATTTTGGGGTGGCTAGGTGGTGCAGTGAATAGAGCACCAGCCCTGAAGTCAGGAGGGGCTGAGTTCAAATCTGACCTCTGACACTTATCACAAAAACTAGCCATGTGACCTTGGGCAAGTCACTTAACCCCAATTGCCCTACCTTCCCCCCAGCAAAAAAAAAAAAGACAAAAAAAGAAAATGCAGATCAGAGGGGAAGAGGGCTCATGTGGAAAGAAATCTTTAGTCAATCATGTGATTTTGGGAAATGTATCAAAGTCATCAGAGACATTCTCTTGAGCATTTGCAACCAGTAGTAGTCTCCAGCAAAACTTCTGACAGTATTCTGGGAGCCAAAGCGATTATGCAGCTTCTGCTACACAATAAGAAAAGGAAGTTTTAGGATTCTACTAAAACATTTGGTATTCAAGCCCAAGAGAGTATTATCCTAAATGGAATTTCATTCTATATCTTCTATTTCTTCCAGACTAATGGATATCTTGATAACTAATTCCTCAATAAAATCAATACTGTCTCATCTACTGTAAGGACACCCTCTAGATGGACTTGGTATATAGTCTAGCTTCATTTCCCATCTTATTTTCTTCAGTGCTATTTATATTTCCTCTAAAAGCACATCAGACTATAATATTTGAATCCAGATTTTGTGGCTCCCATGTCTTTGATGGTTATAAAAGAGATCCTTACATAAATCTTTGTAGATTTTTTTCTCTCTCTTATATTTGTTAATCCCCCAGTTTCAGAGATTATTTTTGTTTGGTTGGACCTTTGTGGGCTCTGAATCCTGATTTCCCTATATTCATTCCAGACTCATATTCAATCTCACATTCCTTAGTATGCCTTTCTTGTTTCCTCCTCAATACTAGACTCCCTCTGCTTTCCTTTCTAAGATTATCTTTCATTTATACTGCATACATTCTTTTTAATTGCAATGTTTCTAGTTATTTTCATGTTGTCATAATATGAGTGACTTCAAAGTAAAGGTCATGCTTTTTGCCTCCTTTATTTGTACCACCTATTCTCAACTTATTTTCTGGCATGTGATAGGCATGCAATGCTTAAATGACTAACTCACTGTACACAATGCATTGCTATCAAGATAAAACATTCTAGACCTGGATCTTTGTAGGCACTTCCTTCAATCATTCATGGTCAGTGGCATCAAAAGGAGGAGCACATGTAAATTCCAAGTTCTTTTTAAAGACCCTAAAAATTAAATCAGCATATATTTTGATATTCTATGACATAGCAAAATGTAGGTGAGGACAGGTAGAAAATGTTTGAATATCTGACTCAAGAGAAAGGGATAAGAAAAGACTAAAAAAAAAGATTACACAGAAATCTCACACATACGTCATAAATACTTGCTTTCGTAACAGTATTAGAAGGTATTAGATATGGCAGAACTTAATTAACTTTTTCAGAAAGTGAAATAGATCATATTTCAATATGCAATGCCTCAATTGTGGAAAAATATGATGGGAAAAAATGGTTCACAAATGCCCACAGCTTTGGTTACATTGATTCTACATAGTCTTTTAGAAGATGTAGCAAAACAAGGCCAAATAATAGAGTGACTCTCCCATCTAACCTTTATACTCTTCAGTAGTCCAATAAAGGAGAAAATTATCCCCCGATAGATTGAGAAGTCCAGTCATTTCTACAACCACCTTATCACTAAGTATCCATTTACGAACAATGCAGGATGGAGAGAACAATTGCAAGGAAAAATTTAAAGATATGCTGGATATCCCAATGCTCTCAGAATGCAAGATATATTGTACACACAATAAATCAATAAATATTTATTAAGTGCTGACTATCAGCCAGGCATGGTACTGAGGTTACAAAAAATAGGCAAAAGATAGTCCTTGCCCTCAAGGAGTTTACATTCTGAGGAGGGAGACAACATGTAAACAAGCATATACAAAACTACACATATTACTGCGTATATCTATCTATCTATCTATCTATCTATCTATCTATCTATCTATCTATCTACATATATATGTATATGTGTGTGTGTGTGTGTGTGTGTGTGTGTGTGTGTGTGTGTGCAGCTAATGGCAAATAATTGGGAGAGAAGAAACTGAAAATAAGATGGGTTGGGAAAGGCTTTCTGTAGAAGGTGGGATTTTAGTTGGGACTTAAAATAAGTCAGACAAGGAGGCAGTGTTAATGGGTTGAAGAGAACCTTTGGGGAGTAAAGTATAAGATGGTTAGAAACTCAGGAGAGGACTAAGTTATGAATGACTTTGAATGCCAAACAGAGCATTTTGTATTTGATCCTCGAGGCAATAGTAAGCCAATAGAGTTCATTGAGTGAGGAGTGGTGGGGATGACATGATAGGACCTATGCTTTTGGAAAATCATGTTACTGATTGAATGGAGGATGGATTAGAGCAAGGAGAGACGTGAAGTAGGCAGAGATTCTCTAATTTGCAGGGAAGACAGTGACCCAACAGATCAAATAAATCTTATAAAAAATTGAAATAAATTTCAACAATAAATATTCAATTTTATATTCAAACATTCATAAATCAAAATGATCACAGCACAATTGAACTTTTCCAATTGTTTGCACAGCAGTCATATATATAAACAGCAGGAAGGTGGTAAATCAGTATATACAGATCATTCTTATTCTTGCAAAGCTCTGCTTGGAAACTGAATAACAATCCAAACAGCAAATCCCAGCAGCAAAATCATCCTAACCACAAGTGCTTAAGACTGGAAATCTTGTTCTTGTTAGATGAAGTGGAAAGCCAAAAAAGATGGGCATCTAAATGATCAGTGCAAGAAGCCATTATTTCCATGCTTTTACTGCAGCAGGAAATAGAAAGACACTGATAGGATTCACTGTTTTGTTTCATTTTTTTAATTATCACATAACAATTGTAATTACATTGCACAATGACTATTGATTCTACCAGTAACTATTAGAAAAACAAAATCCATGTCATTTCTGTAAGCAATGGAAATACAGCAACAGGATTTAGACATTCTTTAATTATAGATCTGCATAGGCATAGCCTGCATTCTGATAACCCTACCAAGGTCATTTGGCAATAACATCAGGAATTACAACTGTACCCCACCAGGATTTCATTCAACCATTGTCCATAATGTAAATCAAATTGAAGATACTGTGCGAGCATTTCAACTTCAGTATCAATTTCCCTCAGCATTGATATGTTTCACTCTCATGTTGTTTCATATGTGCATAATGATGAAACTAATGGCTCTCCCTTCAGTTTTGCCACCTACAGTGCTATCTTCATGAAATCCATTATAACAATAGGTGGGCTAGAATTGTTTAGCTCAGTTAGATTTATGCTAATGAGCTCAAAGTCTCAGGATTCATGTCTCCATTGAAAAGTTGGTAATGTGTTTTCACCATGCTAAGCAACAACACCTTTCTCTCTGTCCAACCATCTTTCAAATGCATTCCTTTCTTCATAAGAAGAACCAGGGAGAAAATGTAAATATTTTAGCACAATAATAATGGAATAAATGAGAAAAAAGTCTGAAGTTTAACATAGAATATATACAGTAGGTGAGTACTATTATTTTCATGTATCACAGACCTTTTCACATGAAATGACATAATTAATACATAAATAATGACAAAGAGAGGCTAATTACAAGAAGGACTCATATGAAGAATTAGTTATTAATACCTAACTAACCTTTTAGAAGCTTTGCCTGCAATATATCAATTTATTGGTCTATACCACTTCTAGGTACCTTCTAATTTATGATGTTTTATAGCCTACTCATGGCCAATCATACATCCCTCATTGATCATCAGTTTTGATAGTTCAGAATGATTAGTATTTGATAGCATGGAACCACATGATATAAAATAAAGAATAATGGTATTTAAAACATAGTCCATTATTTCTGGAAGAAGTCTGGTGTTATCAGAATAACACTGCGGTTTCCCAAAGGCAATCCAGTCTACTGTCCTCCTCCTGGTTCAAAACTCAATACTTGACCAAACACATTTTACATTTGTAGTATCTGTCCCAAAAGATAAGATATATGGGTCTGTATACACACACTTTTTATATATTCTTCACGTATATAAATAAAGCATTGAATTAAATTAATATGGTTTTGACAAACTAGTCATACTCACTAAATTAATTGTAATCACTTTAAGATAAGTAAAACATTTAAGAATCACTGAGATTTTTATGAATTTTTTTCTCTAGCCAGTTGTATGAAAAGTAAATTATTTGGCTGTTACTATGCTCATAAAAATTTAGGACTGGAACTTTTCTTGAAGATCCTTTAATTCAATCTAGGGAGATTAAGGAATCTATCCTCGAATCACACAGGTGCAAAAACCCGGACTAGGAGCCATCTATTATCAAACTCAGTAGTGTTCTATCAAGGAAAATATAAGTAGGGGGTATAGTTTATGGCTACAACAATGTCACCCTGTGGCTGCAAAGAAATGGAGAGATGTTCTACAGAATCTCAGAATGCAATGTGTTGCTGAAGCAAAAGTATAAAGAGAAAAAGTAAATACTGCCAGTAATTCAAATTGATACCACTCAAAGCTAGCACACAGGACTTCATTTAAATTTGAAACAAATTGACATTTTATTTCTTCTCCTTTAAAGATTCTATGTATTTGAAGAAAGCTCACAGTTAGTTTATGATTCCATCCAGGATCTGGTCACATTGCCTCAATCATTTATATACAATGAGAGACTATCCATTTAATGCTTAAGAATGAGTTTCAGTTTACATTCCATTTAATAGAGTTGCTACAGGTTATTTGGTATCACTCTGATTTTGCTTTCCCATAAAATTTGGCTTTTATACTAGATTTTAAATAGTGTTCACCTTTTATAACATTTTAAACCCAGATAATATAGTTGCAAAAGCTGATAACTGATTTGGTCAATATAAATATATAGAATGTGTGTATATAAGGATTTCTCTCTCTCTCTCTCTCTCTCTCTCTCTCTCTTTCTCCCCGCCCCACCCCCCCCGCCCAAAGTGAAGACTCTCAATGAATATTATAGCCAAATTCTGGAACTCCCAGGTTATCCTTGTCACTGAATTGGGGAAAGAAATAGTGCTGGGAAATCACTTTCCTATTATTATTTCCTATTTAATGTTTTATGAACTTTTTTCATAAGTGGATGAAAATAACTAGTTTGTACAGTTGAATTCAAGTATCAGACTATTATTTTTATTATTATTAATAGTAATATTTACCTTCATTGTTATGGGATTCAGTTCTTATAATAAGTCAATATCATGTCATTCAGGTCTATCTAATATCCTTTGAATTCTTTCACAAGGAGATAAAATAACTACTATGTATAGTTAAATAAAAATGTCAGAATCTAAGCTTATATTCTGAAAGGTCAATGAAAGCACTCTTGGAACAACTCCTATGGCATATAGGCAACTGGGATGATATATCTTTCATCTTATGCCCTCCTGATTTTTACCTCATCAGTCAGATTTCTATACTTTACAAACTTTGTGTTCCATGTAACTTGGAGATTTTGTGCATTTCTGATAGTGAGATATGTTCAAATGCATTTTATTAAGATTCCCTGCATCAGTGTGTAATGTCAAGCAAAGAAGTATTTGACACCTTGTTTCAGCTATTTAATTATTTGGCAACTTGTTTCTTTGGGGCCTTGCCCATGATTGTATCAGGTCTTTGAGAAGCCAAAATTTTGAACCCTATGACTTGTGAATCCCTGTTGATGATGCAACAGGAAGGGAAGGAGCTAATGACCATATATGAGGAGAAAGCCAAGCTGGGAGACACCAGAACTGAGACAAGAGCAGAACTGAGAAGAACTGAGAAGAGAAGTCTTGTGGCAGAGTTGAGAAAGAGAAAACTAGTGGTATCCCACTACTCTATCTTTGTATGTTCTTTCAGTATTGATTTTTGTTTGTGATACTTTGTACAGAAGCCCTGGGACCTTCCTGGAAGACCTGAAGGAAGATTTTTCTGGTTGTCTGTTTACAAAAGTCCTGGAGGAGGGTTTCAGAGGTCCTGGGACTTTACTTATGATTTGTGTTGACTTCTCAGACCTTGTTTGTGGATCTCTATTGATTTCACAGGAAGATAGTGAATTGATGATGGTGCCAGCAATGTGCATGAATGTTGTTTTGGCTCTATTAAGCTTTGTCTTCCAGAAACAAAAACTGTGAAGGACTTGAGGTGGACTGGACACTGTGAGCTTCAATATGGATGAGGGACTAGATGAGAAGCTGAACAAGGAGCTGAGAACTGCCTACCTTTGAATCCAGGTGACATATGGGCAGATTTAGGCAGGACCTGGGACTATGGAAGAGGAGAATGGAAGCTGAGAGCCAGCCTCAAGTCAAGATGAAAAGATCTCTTCTTGGATTCTTAATGCTGACTGAGAAGATTATTATTTACTGTGACCTAGGGGTGGAGAACTTTAACCTTTGTCCTTTGTGTCCCTTAAGGAGGCCTGCTCCTTAAGGATGATTGAGTTAAGGACTTACTGAATGATATCTTTTGTTTAGAACTATCTGGCCACTTTAGGGATAAGTTGTTACGTCATAACATTGTGAATGCTGTTTCTGTAAATATTTTGTCTTAGTTTATTACTGAATAAATAGAGAGTTCACTATACTATGTAATCAGAACCTTAAAGCTGTTCAAAGCAACAGTCCTATGGAAAGCTGCTTGTGCTTGGCTTTACACAGTATTATATTTGGGAGATTGTGGGCAATTATCTGTTATATTGAAAAGTGTATTTTTAATGTATTAAATTTCTGATTATTACTTCATAAAAACTAGTAATTTGCAGATGTACAATTTTAGTAGCTAAGTCAACTTTTGCTAGATATTCAATAAGTGTTAAATTTTTACTGTCTAAAGTACTGTGTTGGGGGGGTGTAGCCAAGATGTCAGACTAAAAACAGTAACTAACTTAAGCTAGTCCCCAATTACCTCCAACACCTGTAAAAATTGACTCTAAACAAGTTTTAGAGATATAGAACTCACAAAATGACAGAGTGAAATATGCCTCCAACTGAAGTCAGCCTGGCAAGCTGAAAGGAAGGGCCTATTATGCCAGGCTGGGAGTGGAGCACAGTCCTGCATGGATCATACTGACACAGACTGGATGCACAGACAGGCTTGAGAAGACCTCAGGGGACTGAATCACTGGCAGCTGTGGCAGTTTCAAGAGTTCTCAACCTATAAACTCCAAAGAGAAAATAAAAGGTCAGTTAGGAAACTCTGTTGGACCCCAGTGAGAAAAGAGTGCAGTCTGGCCCTTGCCCCCTGGGTGGTGGAAGTGGTGGTGGCTGTGGCAGCAGGGTGGCTTCTTCCAGAGCTCCAGGTGCACAGATGGTGGGGGTACCACGTGGCTGACCAGAGGACAATTACAGAAATTTCTTTGCTATTGATGGGACAGGATTTTCTTGCTTTGCAGTGCTGGGGTCTGGGTCACACTCTTAGGTAGTCGTCCTGGGGTGAGGAGTGCTGGCATGGCAGAACATGTTGAGGCTGTGGAGCGGTAGTCCTTCTCACAGTTCTGAGGCAGGAGCCTAGAAGAAGCTCTAACAACAGCTGTGCAAAACCATAGAAATTTGGATCACATCATTCTCCATTCTGGGAGCAGAGTTCTACTGTGGCAAAGAGTTCAAAAGTCAAGTAATTGGCTAGCAAGATGAGGAAACAGAAGAAGTAAAATGAAACCATATAACCATTTTTTGGTGACAACGACAATCAAAACATAGAACCAGAAGGAAACAACAAATTTCAAACTCCTGCATCAAAAAACTCCAAGAAAAATATGAATTGGTTGCAGACCATGCAGGAGTTCAAGAAGGATTTTGAAAATCAAATAAGAGAAGTAGAAGAAAAATTGAGAAGAGACATGAGAATGATGCAAGGGAATCATGAAAAACAAGTAAACAATCTGCTAAAAGAGACAAAAAAAATTAAGAAAATAGAACCTTACAAAATAAACTAACTCAAATGGCAAAAGAAGTCCAAAAAGCTAATGGGGAGAAGAATGCCTTAAAAAGCTGAATTTTCCAGATGGAAAAGGAATTTCAAAAGCTCCCTGAAGAAAATAATTCCGTCAAAATTAGAATGGAGCAAACCGAAATAAAGGCTTTATGAGAAAGCAAGATACTATTAAACAGATCCAAAAGAATGAAAAAAATAGAAGGCAATGTGAAATATCTCTTTGGAAAAACCACTGACCTGGGAAATAGATCCAGGAAAGATAATTTAGAAATTATTAGACTACCTGAAAGCCATGATCAAAAAAAAAGAACCTAGACATCTTTTTTCAAGAAATTATCAAGGAAAACTGCCCTGATATTCTAGAATCAGAGGGTAAAATAGAAATTGAAAGAATTCAC
>JAQQSU010016287.1:0-10973 GCA_028627135.1 Pseudochirops cupreus
CCCCCCTTCCCAATTCCAGGACTTCCAAAGGCTCACTCCTTAGTTTCAGGATTTGAATACACCGCGAATACACCACTTTCAGACGGTTCCTTTTCAGTGTTCGTCCATCTTGCTTGTAACGTTCTCTCCTTTCACCTCTACCTCCCGGATTCCCAGACCCAACCCCCACCTTTTGCAGTATGCCTTTTCCAGTCCCGCAGCTGTTAGCATTTTTCCTCTTTCAGATTACTTTCCATTTAAATTACCTAAGTATAATAGTATAAATTGATTGCATGTTGTCTCCCTTATGAAAATATAGGCGCCTTATGGCAGGGACAGTGACTTTTTCCTCTCTTCGTATTCCCACCACTTAGCACAGCGCTTGGCAGAAAGGAGCTTAATACATGCTTAGTTATTGATTGACTGTGTCCTAATGTAATGAAGAAATAACGACTTGTGTTGGAGGCAGGGTTCCAGAGAAATTATATAAGACACCTCCCCCAACTCCTTTGTAGAGATGGGAGATCCAGTAACATGGGATACATTTTTAGGTTTTTTTCAGTTTATGGATCGGTTTTGTAGACTTTTTTTTTCATTTAAAAACAATCTTCCTAATACAGGATGGATGTTTGGAAGAGGGGGGAAGATCCGAGGGGAAATTACAGCGACATAAATTAATCATATCAATAAAAATGTATTTTTATTCGGAGAGAGGTAGTCTTCCGACTTGCGGAACTCCCCCATGCTCCCTCCCTCTCTCTCTCACCTCTACTGGTTAAGGTCCAATGATAGTCTGACTTTTTGCCCCGCCCCCATCCCCAGCAGGCCAGATGCAGGGGAGGAGGAGGAGAGAAGCCTCGCGGGGGCGTCACGCAGGCTTGGCGTAATGACGCAAATGCGGCGTCGCCGTCTCCAAGGAGCGGAGCTCGTCGCCGGTTTTGAAGTGGCGCGGGGCAGACGGGCCGGGGTTGTGGCTGCGGCCTCATTCCTTTCTGCTGAGGGCCCATCGGTGCCACGCAGCTTTAGTCTGCCCGGAACTTTGAACTCGGGCCTTGTCCCTGCGCCTGCCTAGCTTAGCCCTGCCCAGCCTTGTCGAGAGGGACGTGCGGGCCTGGCCAGGCAGGAGCCCACGCTCCTGGAATGAGAGGAAGGCCGAGGCCGAGGCCGAGGCCGTGGCTCGTTCCTCTCGAGCCTCACCGCTGTGTCATCTCGCTCGTTTCCTTTTTTTTTCCTTTTTTTTACGGGCAGTCTCAAGTTGCGTTGTCATTGGAAAGGGGGAGAAAGAGGCAGCTAAAACTGCACCGAAATGGCCACAGAGCTGGACTTTCTGAGAGACCAAAGTAAGCCTCCGGGTTCGGGGTTCGGGTGTCCAGGGGTGTGGCGCCTGTGGTGTCCAGCGCGGAGCAGGGTCTGGCTTGGGCAGTGTTTGTCCGGTTTCAGAGGGGATCATTGATTGTCAGAGCTTAAGGGACTTTAGGTACCCTCCTTGTACCGAGAAGAAAACGGGAGGCCCAGAGAAAGAGGAGTGATTTGCTCTAGGGTCGCACAACTAATAGCCCCGTGGATTGGGACTGGGTCCAGATGCAGTGCCCTTTCCTCTGTATGCAACACTATGGTGCTGTAAACTCTGATTCCAGCACTTAGGTTCATTTTTTTTAATCAACTGGAAAGACCTTAGGACATGGATTTAGAGCTAGAAGGTATCTTAGTGATGATCTAGTCCATTTCCCCTTTTTTACAGAGGAAGAAACTGAGGCCTAGGGAGGAGCAGTGACTTAACATCCAGTGAATAACAGAATTGGTACCTCAGTTCTCTGCCTCCAAGTTCAGTATCCGTTCCATTTCACTAGAGGGCAGTGTGCCTTAGCGAGGAGAACACTGGCCTTGGAAGCAAGACCTGGTTTCAAATCCAAGCCACTGACGTTAGCTAACTCAGTAACCATGGACAAGTCAATTTGCCTTTC
Organism: Pseudochirops cupreus; assembly: GCA_028627135.1. Taxonomy (NCBI): domain Eukaryota; kingdom Metazoa; phylum Chordata; class Mammalia; order Diprotodontia; family Pseudocheiridae; genus Pseudochirops; species Pseudochirops cupreus. The sequence goes on from JAQQSU010016287.1 coordinate 1,944, forward strand.
ATCTGTAAAGCAGGTATAGTAATTCTGGTAATTCCTACCCCACTGGGATGTTGTGATTGATACTCAAGTGAATAAATGTCTGCATGCAGCTGTGCTAAGTGGTAGGGAAACAGATAAAAATTAAGTAGCTTTTGCCTTCAAGGAACTTACTCTCTATTGCAGTAAAATCATATTTATATACAAAATTTGGGGGAACAGAAAGGATATCTAGTAATGGGGGGGATCAGAAGAGACTTTGCAAGGAAGACACTGGACTGGAGCAGTGCTTTTGCAGGAAGCTAGGGATTCTAGATGGAAGAGAGGCCTGAGCAAAACATTTTCCAAACTCCAAATTGCTACATAAATGTTAGTTATTTATTACACCATGTTGTTGTGTTGCACTTAGATTTTTAAAGAAGAAACTGGAATAACCATAGACTATTGATTTAGAGCTAGAAGATTTTAGTGATTATTATATCTTACTCCATTTACAGAAAAAGAAACTGAGACCCAGAAAGAAAAAATGACTTTATATACTTTCTCTCATGGATATAGTGTTTGAAAGCTGGCAGAACTTAGAGTGGTGATTTATTTAAACTCATGTTTTAATCCAAATATTATGTTCCATTTATTACTGAATTGCCAGTTAACAGTTACTGTCAATGCCTGCTGAGTTGCATGACATTGACTTAGTAGAAAAATGTTTTCAATTATGTATTGAAAAATATTGAATGCATTATGATTAGTGAATATTAGGTTTCAAGACAACACATGGCATTCTCCTAGACATTTAAACATTTTTATGCCTTTCTGAGGACTTTTGCTGTTTTGAGTAAAAGTAAAGAGTATGAGTAAAGAAAATTTTTGAGGCAGCCATTACTACCTGGTTGCAGTAGGGAATAATTAGTGGACAGCTCTGTATGTTTATTCATTAGCTATTTAGTGAGTACCAGTTAAAGTATGTTATTGTACTGGAAATGCTCTGTGTTATACAAAGAAGTGGGTCTTGTTTACAGTTTATTTGGGGAGACAAGATTCAAATGAGCATTATATAATCAACTACTAGATGCGTGGCACAGATCGTAATTACCTTTAGAGGTTAGTTGATCAAGAAATCACTGTGGTTTGATGAGCAAAAGGTTGCAAGAGGAGATGGGTTTTAAACTGGACCTTGAAGGATAAGTAGTCTTTAAAAGTTATTCTTGGGATGATATGAGCAAAGGATTGAAAGTTATATTGTGAGCTTGTGTAAAAATGAACAGACTTATTGGATGGTATAGAAAGAATGTGTTGAAAGTAGGAAATAAAGTTGGAAAAGTAGGCTTTATGGAAAGCCCTGAGTTTAAAACTAGGGATTTTATCTTAGAAGTAACAAGATGCTATTGAAAGTTTTTAAACAGGGTAGTTGAAAGTAGCATGTAGTAGCGTAAAGGATGGCTTGGGGTGAATATGATCCTTAGATTGTCGTGATAAGGTGAGAGGCAAAACAAGTCATGCCAGATAGTCATCAAGCATTTATGAAGCACCTACTTTGTGCCAGGCACAGTGCTAAGTGCTAGGAATACAAAGAAAGGCAAAACCAATCCCTGTCCTCAAGGAGCTCACAATCTAATGAGGGGGAGGAGGGGCATAGAAACAATTTTGTGTAAAAATGATTTATGGGAAGTAGTCTCAGAGGATGGCACTAGCATTAGTGGGGTGGGGGGCATTAGGGGTGGAGAAAGCCTTCTTGCAGAAGGTTGGATTTTAGCCAAGACTTGAAGGAAACCAGGGAAGCCAGGAAGGAGAACATTCTAGGCATGAGAGATAGCCAGTGAAAATGTTTGAGAGATGGAGTATCTTGTAAGAGGAATAGTAAGGAGGCCAGTTCTTTTGCGTCATAGAATACATGGAAGAAAGTAAAGTGGAAGAAGACTCAAAAGGTAGGAAGAGGGCAGGCTATGATGGGCTTTAAAATCTAGAAAGATTATGTATTTGATCCTGGAGATAACAGGGAGCCACTGAAGTTTATTGGATAGGGGAGTGATGTGGGCAGACCTATGTTTTAGGATGATATTTGAGTGGAGGGATGAATTGGAGGTGGATGAGACTTGAGGCAGAGAGACCAACCAGAAGCAGCATTTATCAGGAGAAATCTTGCTGAATTTGCAGTCAGAGGACCTGGCATTCAAATTCTGGATCTGCTACTGTCTGCCAATGTGACCTTGGGCATCACTTCATCTTGCTAGACCTTAGTTTTCCTCATCCATAAAGTGTGGGTCTTGGACTAGATGATCTAAATCTGTGATTTTATGATCATATGATCCTCTCTTGAATTAGGATAGTTTCAGCAGAAAATCAGAGAAATATTAAAAAAATGTTTTGAAGGGTTGTAGGCAGATGTTCTTCAGAATTAACTATTTTGAAGGTGTGGCCCCTGTTGAGTAGTATAGGATTTGTGTAATAGGAATAGAGAAATAATGGGATTTTGGTTTTGAGATAATGAGTAAAAATATTTATCTATCTATCTATCTATTTATCTTTATATAGCTATTTCAGGGTGCTTGGGGAGGAAAAAGAGTTTTGTACTCTATGACATGCCCAGACTTTCTCTTTTGAACTGACAACTAAATCTTTTGTACAATACTCAGATGTTTAAAATAGCATTTGTTTTTATTCTTGTTCCTTTAAAAAGCTATTTAATAGCATTCTTTTCATGGTGGGCATTTGAATTAGACTTTTAAAGATGCATAGAAATTCAGCAGTTAAGAAGGATAGGGAGAGAATTACAATCCTAGGCAATAGTGTAAGCAAAATGCAGGAGGCAGGAGGACACATGGCATATTGGGAGAAAAAAAATTCATTTTGTTAGAGTTTTATGATATGAAACTAGAGTGTAGATTTATGTCAGATTGATTGCAGGTCAGAAGAGTTTGAATTTTACTTCACTCATCAAGGACTTATTAAATGCCTTCACTGTGCAAGGTAACGTACCTAGGTTTTGGAGGTACAATGACAAAAATGAGATGATCCCTTCCCTTGAGGCCTTTGATTCTGCTAAGTGTAGGTACGGATAATATGAACAAAGATAACATAAATATCGTCAAGGTAAGTTTTTGTTGTTGTGGGGGAGTTCCCAAGTAAGTGAACAAGATATGAGTTGCAAAACTTAAATTCCCAGGTCTCTCTTTATTTAAAATTTTGTTGAATGGGCCTAGTATATCAGATATCATGATTTTTTATTTGACTTTATTCTCAATCTGATTTAGAGGTTCAGCTTGATGGCACTCATAAGGTACTACCTTTTTACCTGAGAAGGCATACCTATAGATGTGACTAAATCTCTAAACACACATAGGAGTCATCTTAGGGATATTTTTAAAGAGAATGGCAAAAGGTCATCTCTGTGCCAAGACAGTGACCAGGGAATAACTAGGTGGGTTAGGGAAGAAGCTAGTGCTTTTGGTGGGCTGCTTACAAGTATTTTGGCTAGAGTAGAGGACAGAGGAGTGGCTGACCATATTTCACCAAATGAAGTTAAGACATGGGTGATAAAGTTGACTGTCTTTGTGACAAACGGGACCCAATATTGCTTTGATTTTCAACATCTCCTTGTGCTGCACTGAATGAATAAAGAAGAGACAGCCAGAACTGTTTGGATACATTGTAGAGGAGCTGGCCTTTTTCAAGTGGTTTCCTTTATTCAGATGAACTAGGATATCTCTATAAGAAAGTGTTCAACACTTCTTATTTATTTTTCTTATCTACTAATATTGTGTGTAGTATATGGTCCTGAGACTGTATGATGATTGTAGAAACCAAGAAGTAAATTAGATGTTAAAGAAAAAGAGGAAGTTCTGAGTGATATTGCGTATGTATTCTTCCACTTTTCAGGGTTGAAAAAATACTCATTGTAATTGTGAATTACTTGATCTGATTATATAAATGGACATTGCTTGACTGTATTTTATATAAAAATAAATATTTTTTATTGTATTCTTATTGATTTGTTTTTTATATCACCTTCATTTCCAAATATATTTCTCTTCTCTTATTACTCTATGTACCTCCTGGCACTTAGATTAAAAAAAAAAAGAAAAAGTAGTTCAGCAAAACTAACCAATACAGCAGGTATATGACAGTATATTCAAAATTCCTCACCCATAGTAAGAGATGCATTTTCTTAGCTCTTCTCCAGGGTCAAGTTTGGTTATTTTAGTGATACTGTAGCTTTTAATTTGTATTTCAAAAATAGATGTCTGAAATATATACACAGCATATTTGTGATTACAAAAGACATTTGACTTCATTAAAGCAAAATGTTTTAAAGTTTTTTAACAAGGAATATCTTCTGCATATAAGACTATATAAGATTCCTTAATAAATTTATTTCCAGAGTTAACAGTTAAGTTACATTCTGATTTATTTCTGTTAAATGAGCTATAAAACAATGAGACATGTTTGACCAAGGCATTTCTCACTGTCATGGATATTGTCCTATGCTGAGTCTCAATGGAAGACAGGTTCTCTCTATATGAGGTCCTTTAGCTGCTCCTGTTTGTTGATGACACTGTTAATTGTATGAAGCCTCAGATTATTATAGGAAATCCTTAACGAAATCCACAATAACTCAGAGGTAGGCATAACAATATACATAGGGAAGAATCACAGATAAACTATATCTGTTGTCTAAATTATAGAATCCAATGTGTTGGACAGCCTTTGAGTTGGTATATTGGTTCGTAGATCGACAGTCTCTATAGTTGATCAGTGACCTGTGCCTAGAATACAATAGGAAGAAGAGTGACCTGAATTATATTTGGGTAATAGCACAGTACTTTTAATCCTAAATTGCTTCCTAATACATGACCTACCTATTTTAATACCCCTTTTTTCTCAATGATGCTCAATGATAGTAAATTCTAAAATACCCAGATCACTGCAGAATCAAAGCTGTGGGTGACCCAGAGGATAATGGGGAGACTCAGAGTGCAAGTAGGCTGCAGCTTGTGTCCAACTCTGAATGACCTGTGCCTGAGAAGTGGCTTAAAGAAAATTACCAGAACATGTATTATGAGAAAAATATGGCAAATCTTTTAAAAGAGGTAATAGCTAAGTCCCTTACTTGTACTCACCAATTGTAAAAAGAACTATAGACAATCTTCTAGCATGTTTTCTCTGGGTAATTTATAGGAGAATCTGAGCTAAAATTACACAGGTTGAAAAGAGATAAATGAGTCATGTTCTGCCTTAGTGGAGGGAAAATACACATCAAAGACTCAGATGCACTGAAATATAAGTAGTAGTATAGAAGATAGCAGCAAGGAGAGGTAATGGAGGATGGAAAAAAGTATATTCTGTAAGAAAATAGTATCTGGAGTGTTAAAGTTCAAAATGAGCTAATCCCCTAAGCAACAAAAGGACTGTATGAAGAGGATCAAAAAGAGAATAGGATACTTGGGGTAGATAAGAAGATTATGAAAGACTGAACTAAGCAACTGGTGATTTGCTTTTTCTTCAGCCTAGGAAACAATAGATAACAATTACTAAGAAAGTAATTAAAATTTAAGATATTTAAGGAGTTAGCAAGAGAATACTTAGCAGCACTTGAGTTCTTGTCACCTTGCTCTGGTGAAAATCATTGCAGAGTGCTGTATGGATTGGAAATGTCATTGTGGGTCCATTGTTGGTGTTATTTTGAATTATTTCAGAGAAGAGAAGAGGTACCACAGAACTAAAAAAAAGGCAGATGTCTTAGTTTTCAAAGAAGAAAAAAGGGTGGAGTCTACATATTATAGGTTAACTTTGGTTAATTGCAAAATTTTAGAAAATAATATTCAAACTGTGGTTATTGACCTCTAGAAAGGGCAGGAATGATCACAAATAGCCAGCATGTTTTCAAGAATAGGTCATTACAGATTGACTTTTTAAAATAGTGCCCTTAGATCAAGAGAAGGCCATAGATATAATTTACATAGATTTCAACAAAATGTTTTATAGTCTCATGCTCCTGTTTTGGACAAACTTAGATATGTTAGGTAATAGTACAGTTACAGATTTGAAGCTAGGTCACAAAATCACAGAACAACAGAATTTTAGAATTTCAACAGCTGTCTAATTTAATTAGACATACCAATTTGTATGTTAGACATACACATCAATCCCTGCTATAACTTGGTAAGTAGTTATCTAATCTCTGCTTGAAGTTCTCCAAGGAGGAGAAATCTACCACCTCACAAGCCACCTCCTTCCATTTTTGGTCTTCCCAGTTTGGTTTGTGAGTTTTCTGGGCATCCTTATTATTCTCTTTAGACAAAGTTCTAATTGTTATAAAGTTGGATTTTCCCACCCTAACATCAGCCCTAAATTTGTCTCAAAAATCTCTGTACATTGTACTCTTTAGGATCTTAATGCCTCCTCTGCATGATGTCTTTCAGCTTCTTGAAGACAGCTGCCATATCTCATTGGCTTTTCTCTATGATAAACATACCCAGCTCGTATAACTGATCATTATGTCATTCAAAGCCTATCACCATATTCTTCTCTTTTGTACGTTTTCCAGCCAATCATTGTCCTTGATCTGAACTAAACAACTTAATCTGAACTGAATATAATATGTCAGAAGTCTGATGAAGACAGAGTAAAGTGGACTTATCATCTTTATATTCCTGGAAACTATGCCTTTCTTATAGAACCCATGATCACATTTGCTTTTTGGATTGCCATATCACATTGCTGACTCATTTTGACCTCGTCCACTAAAACCTCTAGATCTTTTTCATAATAATTACTGTATAACAGTGCTTCCTGTACTTAAGAAGTTGATCTTTCACAATTTTTTTTGGATCCACCTCTATCATCAAATGTTAGCTATCACTCTCAGCTTATGTCATCTGCAGTTTTGATGATCAGGGCCACCTATTCCTTTGTCCAGATTATTGATATTTATACAGTGCTTTAAGATTTGCAGAGAGCTTTAGGAATATATGATTTCCCCCTCTCATAACAACCCACCCTTGAAAGTAGATAGATACTATTATTATCTCTATTTTTATAAATGAGAAAACTGAGGCTGACAGCAGTCAGGTGGTTTGCACAGATAGTGTTTTAGGCTGCATTAGAACTCAGATCCTCCTGTATCTAAGTTCAGTGCTCTTTCTACTATACCACTTTAAGCAGGTTTTTAAAAGATGCTTTTATTGATCTCTTTTTGCTTTTTACATCATTATAGTTTCCCTAGTATCTCTCCTTCCACCATTGCCAGAGAGCCATCCTGTATTGCAAGTAGTATTATTAAAAGACAAAGTGAAAAAAAAGGGGGAAATCAGAATTATTGATCAAAAAAAGTCAGAAAATTTGTGCAGTGTGCACCATTGTGGACCTCCCACATCTGCAAAGGGGTAAGGACCTCTTCTCATGTCTCTTTTTTTTGAGTCATATTTGTTCTTTTTAAAAATTTTTAAATTTTGAGTTCTAGATTATTTCTCTCTCTCTAGTCCCTCCCCTACCCATTGAGAAGACAAGCAATATAATACCCATTATACATGTGAATTCATGTAAAACATTTCCATATTAGGCATGTTGCAAAATAAAAAGAAAGAAAAATAAAGTGAGAAGCATTATGCTTCAATCTGTACTCAGTTAATCATTTGTCTCTCTAGAGGTGGACAGCACTTTTTATGAGTCCTTTGGAATAGATTTGGATCATTATGTTGATCCTATTAGCTAAGTCTTTCACAGTTTGTCATCCTTACAGTATTGCTATTCCTGTGTACAATGTTCTGGTTCTAACTTCACTTTGCATCTGTTTAAGTCTTCCCAGTTTTTCCTAAACCATTCCCCCCCACCCCATTATTTCTTATAGGATGGTAGTATTCCATTGCAATCATATACCACAACTTATTCAGCCATTCCCCGGTTGTTGGGCATCCCTTCAAATTCCAATTCTTTGCCATCATAAAAAGAGGTACTATAAATATTTTTGTACGTATAGGTCCTTTTTCTTTGATCTCTTGGATACAGACCTAGTGATATTGCTAGGTCAAAGGGTATGCAGAGTTTTATAACCCTTTGGGCATAGTTTCAAATTGTTTTCCAGAATGATTAGATCAGTAGAAGAGATTAGGTACATCATATACCATAGTAAATGACTATAGTAATCTAATGTTTAGTAAACTCACAGATCCAAGCTTTGGGGGCAGGAACTGCTGGGAAAAAAAATTTCAATTCACAACACCAACAGTGCCTTAATGTACCTATTATTCCATGTCCGTTCCTGCATTTATCATTTTTTTGCTGTCATATACTGATCCTGATAGATGTGAGACGGTATCTCATTTTTTTTAAATTTGCATTTCTCTAATCAGTAGTGATTTAGAGCATTTTTTCATATGACTTGATAGCTCTCATATCTTCTTCTGAAAGAAGAAATATCCTTTAACCATTTGTGTCCTTTATTTTTATCCTTTATATCCTTTGATCATTTGTCAACCTGAGAAAGGTTCTTATTTATATAATTTTGCCCAGTTCCCTATATATTTGAGAAATGAGGCCTTTATAAGAGAAGTTTGCTATTAAAATTTTCCCGCAGTTAATGACTTTTCTTCTAATTTTAGTTCCGTTGGTCTTGTTTGTGCAAAAACTTTTTCAAATCTTTATTTATTTATTTATTTCCTTTTTAAGCCTCTTGTAGTTTATTTTTTAAATTAATTAATTTCCTTGTTTACATCATTCATTTCAACGAGATTTTGAGTTACAAATTTTCTCCCCATCCTTCCCCTACTCAAGACCTCAAAACAGCCATCCCACTGTATAACCCCTCCCCTAATCTGCTCTCTCCTATGATCTCCCTCTTACCCCTCTGACTTTCTGGTAGGGCAGTATGGATCTCCCTACCACAGTTATATAATCAAATATAACATTTGATTATATAACTTTAAATTCTAGATTGTTTCCCTTCCTCCCTTGTCACCCACCCCCACTGGAAGGACAAGCAATTAAATACAGGCTCTACATGTATAATTATGCAGAACATCTCCACAGTGGGCATATTGTGAGAGACTGATTATATGT
>JAQQSU010016288.1:0-10973 GCA_028627135.1 Pseudochirops cupreus
TCCTGAGGTGGGAGAGGATTAGATTGAGAGGAGAGAGGGAGAGACAGAATGGGGTTGAGCATCTCATGGAAGAGGCAAAAGATAATTGTTACAATAGAGGGGGAGAACAGGAAGACAAAAGGGAAAGAGGCAACCTTACTCTCACTGAACTTGGCTTAGGGAAGGAATGACATAAACTCTAAACTGGGTATCTTGCCACACAGAAGAGTAGGGGGAATGGGGATGAGAGGTGGGATGATGGAGGGGAGGGCAGGGTGGGAGGGAGGGTTGATGAAAGTGCATACTTCTGTAGAGGGACAGGGACAGGGATAGGGTAGAGAGTGGAACGGGGCGGGGGGGGGCGCGGTGCGGGAGAAGAAGAAGGGACATGTAATCAGACTCTCACAATATGCCCAATGTGGAGAGGTTATGTGTAATTACACATGTTCAGCCTATATTTGATTGCTTGTCCTTCCAGTGGGTGACGAGGGAGGAAGAGAAAGAATCTAGCATTTAAAGTTCTATAATCAAACATTAAAAAAATATATATATATATATATATACACAATAATAATTATTATTATTATTAACTACATCCAACTGGAACTTAAGATACACAGGCACTGTGGTAGGGAGATCCATCCTGCCCTACCGGAAAGTCAGAGGGGATGATGGGGGAGGACATAGGAGAGAATAGATTGGGGGAGGGGTTATACAATGGGATGGCTGTTTTGGGGTGGTGGGCAGGGGTAACATGGGGAGAAAATTTGTAACTAAAAATCTCATGGAAATGAATGATGTAAACTAACATAAATAAAAGTTTTTTTAAAAAAGAGAGAGAAGGTTGTAATGGAAATAACAGCTCATCCAGCCCTCTCCCTGAGATTCCCCAAGCCCTCCCATGGGTTTTGTGGTCTATTTTATGAACTTATGAGGATGATCCCTCTTGAACTCAAGGCTTTTGAAGTGAATAACTTGCCAGAGGCAAGTTTGATGATAAATGGAAAAGTTCCCTGATTAACACCATCTTCACATCTTCCCAAAATCTCTCCAATGTTGTTCCCCTGCTTTTCCCAAAAGAGGTTTGCCTCAAGTTTTCAAACACCTAAATCATGTATCACCTTGCTGCAAAAGTTGACTTGCTCTAGTTCAGAGGTTCCCAAACTTACTCAACTTACTGCCCCCTTAAAAAAAATTATTCAGTGCCTCCTGGAAATCTTTAACCCTTTTTAAAAATTTATATCATTTCAAAAATATATTTTTTTTAAAATGACATATCTTAAATTTAATAATATTGTGAATTTTGGGGGGCTTTCTTCCATTAAAATTTTGATGATGCAATATTGTGTCATGTAATCATATAGGATTGTATTGTAAAAAAAAAAGTCATTACACATACGTATTTCTGCTGGTACATGCTGGACTTCCCAACAATGCACAACATGCACGTGTGCCAACATTTGCTTGTTAAGATCTGTCAGCAAGCTTGACCATTGATCAGTTATAACTTGCATTTTGTGTGTTTATTTGGAAAATAATGTAATCAATATGACTTTAACTGTTACACAAGAGATGAAGTATGTATGGATGGTTTTTCAAAATTTTCCTCTCTTCTTTCCTTATGCTTTGGCTGCCCCCTTATTTTTATTCAATGCCCCCAGTTGCACCTGAGGCTACTACTGACCCCATCTAGATAATTCCAGCACCCCCAAGGCGGGGTGGTATCACCTTCTTTGGAAACCTCTGCATCTAGATGGACACAGAAATAATACTAGTTTTTTGGTCTCCTTCCTCAAAGCCATGATTTCTTTTTCTTTTTCTTTGCTTTTTGGAGGGGAGAAGGCAGGGTAATTGGGGTTAAGTGACTTGCCCAAGGTCATATGGCTAGTAAGTGTTAAGTGTCTGAGGTCGCATTTGAACTCAAGTCATCCTGACAACAGGGCCAGTGCTCTATTTACTGCACCACATAGCCACCCCTGTGATTGCATTTATGTAGGGAGTTAATAATGACAGAGTGAGAACCTGAGATAGGAAGGCAAACAGACAAAGGGAACATCTCAGTTCCTTAGTTTTTTCAATTCCATTTTTTTTCCTATTATCTATTGAAGCCACAGACCTATCACCCAGGTTCTAAACCCTTCCCTTACCCTCTTCTCCCATATCCATTCAGTTGCCAAGGCCTGTCAATTCTATCTCCTTGGGATCTCTTGCCTCTGTCCCTTCCTCTCAATCACCTTGGTCACCAACTTTATGCAGGCCCTCACTCTTCTTCCTATATTAGTACAGTGACTGTCTGTCCACTTTCCCCACTTCCAGGCTCTTTATCACTCCAATCCATCCTATACTGTTCTAACAAACTAATTATTCTAAAGCACAGCTCTGATCATATGACTGCTTGGAATGTTATCCAAGGCAATTGAACTGAATTAAATTGTACAACTCTGATGAAGAGTGCCCTTCCTGACTCCTGTCTCCCTCTTCTCCTTCCCACTTTCACTTCCCTTTTTTTCTATTATTCTCTCCCTGTGCCTTCTAGGTAGTCCAAAAAAAAAATATATTGTTTTGAAAGGCTTCTCTTGACTCTCAGGACTCACTTTCTGCCTCTACTTTGGACTAGACCTCGTCTTCTAACTAATATCCTCTCCCTGACTTTTTCTGGAAGCTCCACTGCTTTATATTCACTCCACTTGGCCCTCCACCAACATGTGCCCACTTGTGACATCAGAATTTCGTTGGGACACCAACCAAATACTGTAATGATAATGGGAATTTGAAGATCTTGCCTGTCCCTTAATAGGCCTAAGAGAATTTGAAGATCTTCCCTACCCCTTAATGGGCTGAATGTAATCACAGGGAGCCTGTAGTGGAAGGAGCTTGCTGAACAGACCGGTGGAGCAAAGCTGAGAGGAAGCTGGAAGTCAGAACAGTTTGGGGGGGGGGGGGAGGGGAAAGAGGGAGCAGGCAGGTAGGTTTGTGAGTGTTTGTTGTGGGAAGGCTTTGGGATGATATTGCTCCCTGCAGTGATAATATGTATTTTGAGATTAAGAACTATGCCGTCATAGTTGCCGTCAGTGCTATGAATATTGTGTAGGCACTGCAAGCACACATAAGCAAGCATGTTCTTCCCTCCCTATAAAGCCCATGGATTTGGATTCCTTATGAAACTTCTTGGGATGGTGGGGGGGGGGGGGGGAGAGACAAAGTCCTGGTGAGAGGCTGAATGTGTTGAGAGACACAATAGAATAGTGGATAGGGCACTGGACTTGCAGTCAAGAAGACTTCAGTTCAAATCCTACCTCAGATACTTAATAGCTATATGACCATGAGCATACAACTTGATTTCTGAGTTGTCTTGACTTCTGTCTTGCCACCAGACTCTGATGACTGGAGGAGAGAGTGAGGCCGATGACTCTGCACAGCTCTGCCTTGGTCAAATCCAATTCCCACACAAGTCAAGACATCACCCTTGTGATATCATCAGTCCTCTTCAAGAACAAAAGACCAGCAACAATAGCAACAACCAGTGAGTAATTTGTAGGTGTCTTATTTTCTTCTTTGAAAATTAAGGAAATTGGATTAAATGGCCTCTGATGCCTTTTCCAGCTCCAAATATAAGATTCTATGATTCTATGTCCTGAGCATTCCACATATCAAAGAAAAAGAAAGACGGGAAACTTGGTGGAACTTGGATATGCCAATTCAAAGGGCACTCTCTCTAAAGAACTACTGTTGGATCTTACTCTCTCTCTTGCCTTGATCTAAAGATCAATATGCCTCAGGCTCTAACACCCCCATCCTCAATTCTAGCAAACAGAACCCAAATATCTCCCTTACCTTGAATGCCTATTCCTTTGCCTCTATCTCTAGAAGTTTCATGGTAGGCCTTGGGCTTTCTTGTAATAAAGGCCTATTGCTTTGCACATCTCTAGCCTCTCTGACTTTTTAATGAAAATCATACGAAGTGCCCAAACTGATGGAGCAGTTTGGGGTGTCCACTTTTCCTCCTTCCTTTTTTCTCAACAGGTGAGAGAGGAAAATGGATAAGGAAAAAATAATTGATTCCCCTTTCCCCCTCTACACTGAGCTCTATTATAATCTAATCACAGGGGTCTATAAAGATGGGCAGAGTTTTTGGCCAAATATACAGGGTTCTCAAGTGGATCTTTTTAAACAACAATAAAATGTCGTTAACTTAACTGCAGCAGTGGAACATTCTCTCTTTTCTTCCCATTAAGAAAGCTTTGGTCCTAATGTCATAATGGGTAGACACAAACCCTCCCCAACTTGTTTGCCATAATTATCCCTCTGCTTCAACAATTTGTCCAGATGCATGAATTTTTTTCCATTGATGCAATTTAGTGTTTGAGGATGGAAGAAAAGATTAGATGTTTCCATCATTAGGTATCTATCTAGTATCAGGGAGCAGCCACTGATGAATTTACTCTATTCTCTGGGCCCCTGGCTTGAGAAAAAACAATCAGGATGCCTCCTTTGGAAAAAGGGGAATTTTTTCCATCCTGAATCACAAGGATCTTAGCAACCCTGCTAAACAAAACCACCTTAAATGCCTGTGGATACAAAGCCTCTCTTTAAGCTGCTCATAAAAAGAGGACACAAGCCACTAACAGGCTTTCTCACAGCCATTGAAACAAGAAAACACACAAAGATGGGTTATTAAATGGTTGTTGTCCTTTGTATTCGAAGAGGACTAAAATGACATCACTATGTCTGGGTCCATGTACAGTGTGTCCAACTGTGGCCGATCAGACCAATATGAGCTTGGAAGGCTCCACCACAGGTTGAGCACAAATAGTCCTTTTTTATTAAATTATTTATAATTTATTAGATAAATTTTTATTATCTATATATCATTTAGGACAATGTGGCATAGTGACAGAGCCCTGGATTTCCTGAAGTTGAAAGGATTGTGTTCAAACATAGTTTTGCCACGTACTACATGTGCAACCGTGGGAAGGTTATAACATCTCTGGGCTTGAGTTTCCTCACATATAAAGTAAGATAGTCAGATTAGGTGACTTCCAAATTCTCTCTGACTCTGTATGCCATGATTCTATGCACTGGCTATGAGTTTTAGGACTGAACTGGAGTAGAATTCAGTAGGAAAAAAAATGCTGTTTAAGACTGGTAATGAGGAAGTATCAACATGTAAACTGAGTACTCGCTCTAGAGTCAGGAAGACCCAGGTTTACATCCAGCTTCTGATACTTGCTAACTGTAGCCATGGGCAGGCCTTTATTAATCTGTTTTTCTTCTTGGTAAAATGGATCATGGAATTTTCTAATTGCATGATTGAGAAGATTGAGGAGATGGAAAGGAACTTAGAAGGCATATAATCCAACTCATTCATTTTACAAATGACAGAAGAGAGTCCTGGCAAGGTTAGGTGACCTACCCAAAGCCACATAGTTAGTAGGTGGTAGAAGAAAGACTCACACTCAGGTCTTCTGATTCCAAATCCAGTGCTCTTTTCCATGTTCTGAGACTCAAGTGAAATAACGTATGTAAATCACTTTGCAAACCTTAAAGAACTATCTAACTTCTCCTTCCTGACTTCTTTGCATTCAGTGGGGTTCATTTAAAATTGATCCTGGACAAGTCACTATCCTACTTTTAAGTTTACTATTTGATAGACTATTCTGCAAGTAGATTAAATGACTTTTTTGGAAAAAAGAAAGCATTGGAAAGTAAGCTCATCTTCTGTAGATTTGCCAAAAATGTCTTTGGAACAACTCCAGTAATAGACAGGATAATAGGAATGATATGTACTTCTTCCTGTTCTCACATGGTTTTGATTTATTTAACTCAGTCTCTATATTTTGAGAGTTTCTAATTTCTTTTCATTTGGGGATTATGCATGTTCAATATGGCAACATCTATAAAAGGTGTTCTTATGTTTTGCAAGTCTATGCTATGTCCAAGTGATTGTGATGAACAGTCTTAGCTGTGATAATGGTCCAGTTTTAATGCAATTCATTTCTTCAATGGGGAGGGATATTCTGGGGGTGGTGAGGAGTGGGGTTGTAGTTGTACTTCAGGGATTTGAGTTCAGTTAGTAATAATTAATAATAATAATTGCTAGCATTTGTATAGCACTGCAACTGAACAACAACAACAAAACAAACCTCTACCCCAAGTCTACCCAAACCAAACTTGACAAATCCCGTTGTCAAAATTAGAGGGTTTCCCTTAATTTGTGCTGGGTCCATGAATCTCACACACACCTGCCTAACACAAAGAGAGGCCCCCTGGGAACTCTATGTGCTGCTCTTCCCAGACCAAACCAGTTGACTCCTTCTAGAACAACTGTCCACATCCTCCAAAAAATCTTCCTCTCTCTTCCACCTCCTCTGAGCCCCCTGCTATTCACATCTCTATGTCTGTTTTCTCTTTCATTTATACTGCTCCTCCAACTTCCCCACTGAATAGTACTTAATAAAAAGCTATAATCAATTTTTGAAAAGTGCTTTGGTCTGATGCTTCTCTTTAGTTGGAACAAGCCTAAAGCGGAAGACAGCATGGACATATTAATCTTTCTATAACTGCTTTAGGGTGATGGGCCCTTATGTTTTGTTAATGTTATATGGGGCTTTCCAAGTATGCTATGGTTCATTTTATAATTTTGAAATTATACAACAAGATTTGTATAAATGGTAATTGCTTTAAAAGCATTCTTTCCACTTGTACAAACTGATGTAAAGTGAAATGAGCAGACCAGGAAAACATTGTATATGGTTATCAGCAACCAAAAAAAAATGGAAGTTGATATCAAAGTGGATCAAAAACCAGTATCCTACAATATGTTGCTTACAAGAAACACACTTGAAGCAGACAGATACACACAGAGTAACGGAAAATCTGGAAGGACTTGTACAAATTGACGAAAAGTGAAATGAGTAGAACCAGGAAAAAAATCATATGCAGTATCAACAACATCATGTGATGATCAACTATGAATGACTCACCTTTTCTCAGCAACACAATGATCCAAGACAAATACAAAAGAATTATGAAGGAAAATGTTCTTCACATCCAGATTAAAAAACTGATGAACTCTGAATGTAGAGCAAAACATATATTTTCATTTATTTTATTCTTTTTTGTGCTTTTTTTCTTTTGATCTGTTTATTCTTTCACAACTGTTACTAATATGGAAATATGTTTTACATGATAGTACATGTGTAACCTATATCCAATTGCCTACCATTTTCAGAAGTGGGGAGAGACAGAAGGAAGGGTTAAAATTTGGAACTCAAAATCTTGTAAAAAATGAATACTAAAAAATTGTCTCCATGTGTAATTGGGAAAAAAATAAAATACTACATATATATTTTTTAAAGTATCCTTTCCATTCTGATTTGATTTTAGAATGTCAATTAATCTCCTAATATATTTGGCCAGAGCTTTCTCTTTGATATCTTTATGTTCAGTGTGTCTTGCCTGAAAGAAACCAAGAAATTTATAGATATCAACTTTATCCTTTGGTTCATTGTGACCTTCAGATTGAAGCTCAAAACCTTTGGTCTCCATCATACCTTTATGTATATTAGGAATTGTCTATTTATTAAATCCAAATGATTTATATATATATAAATAAAGATTCCAGGGGCAACTAGGTGGTGCAGTGGACAGAATGACTGGCCTAGAGTCAGATAGACTTAACTTCCTAAGTTCAAATCTGGCCTCAGACACTTCATAGCTATGTGATGCTGGGCAAGTCACTTAACCCTGATTGCCTCAGTTTCCTCATCTGGAAAATAAGCTGGAGAAGGAAATGGGGCCATGAAGAGTCAGATGCAACTGAAAGGCCTGAACAACAACAAGAAGAAAGATTCCAAAAGATAAAGAAGCTGAGAGTGTGGGTTTCAGTGGAGCCATATGTCATCCCTGTATGTTGAGTAGTTAAGAAGGTTTTTTGATTCAACACTTTTTTTTAAATTTGGAAGCCATGCATAGTTGTCCTTAAGAGAGTTCATAATGGATTTACAGCTGAAAAGAATCATAAAGTGTTTAAATGTCTTTCTTGGAGAAAGAAAAAAGCTATACTTCATATGAATTGCTTTTGACTTTGTTGGTGATTTGTTTAAAACAGAGAAGAGTTGTCCATGTGGATATCAAATACCAAGTATTCTAATTATGCTTAGGTCTATTTTAAATATTTGCAATAGAGGAATGGGCCATGAACTTTTCAATAATTAACAAAAACAATATTTTTATTATGCTGATTTAGGGTAACTTATTTGGTAATTACCATATT
This sequence comes from Pseudochirops cupreus, assembly GCA_028627135.1. Lineage (NCBI taxonomy): Eukaryota > Metazoa > Chordata > Mammalia > Diprotodontia > Pseudocheiridae > Pseudochirops > Pseudochirops cupreus. The sequence goes on from JAQQSU010016288.1 coordinate 8,255, forward strand.
GATCATATGTTTCTTTTTATACCTTTAAAATATCTGGTACATGTTTTTGCTCCTTAGCCAACACTTCCTTGCATTTATAGAATTTTGTCATAATACCATATGAATACTTTATGTACAGCACATAAACATACAATTGACCTGTTTGTCTGACTGTTAAAATTTCAGCTAATAATTATGGATATTTTCTGACCTTACCATTTTGTAGAGGCTAGAATTTCAGTCATGTTCTTTGCTGTTAACTCTTCTGTCATTTATTATATTAATGGGATACACTAATGTGCTATTGGTGGAGTTGTGAATTGGTTCAGCCATTCTGGAAAATAATTTGGAATTATGCATCCAGGAGTCACAAAACTGGGCATACCTTTTGACCCAGAAATACTGCCACAAGACTTATACTCTCAAAAGATTGAAGGAATAGGAAATATTCATATATAAGTGCAAAGATATTTACAACAGCTCTTTTGTGGTGTCAAAGAACCAGAAACTTAAGGGGATGCCCATCAGTTAAGGAAAGGTTTAACAAATACTGGAATATGAATGTATGGCAAAATTATCGTGCTGTAAGAAATGATAAGAGGAACAAGTTCAGAGCAACATGAAAAGACGTCTGTGAACTGAGAAAGAGTGAAGCAAGTAGAAAATAGAGAACAATTTATATTTCAATGACTACATTGTTGTTTTATGACTACAAGTCATACAAGAGAAAACAAGTACTTTTAATTGAAAAATAAGAAAAAAGAAATTCAGCATTAATTCAAGGGAATTGTTTTGTGACTAAATACCTTCATCAACATTATGCTGCTCAAATGCCATCTTGCATATGAAGACTTTCCTGATTCCCCTAATTGTTAGTGCCCCCCATCCCAAATTGCCTTGTATTTAAGTTCCAGGAGTGGGGAACCTCCAGGCCACATGCGACTGTTTTCTAGGTCCTCAAGTGCAGCCCTTTGACTGAATCTAAATTCTACAATCTATTTTGTGAAGTTTGGATTCAGTCAAAGGGCTGTACTTGAGGACCTAGAGGGCCACATGTGTCCTTGAGGTCACAGGTTCCCCACCCCTGTATTTAACTATTATATATGTATGTGTCCACACATTTTATATGTCCTTGCTGTCTTCCTATTAGAACTTAAACTTGTGGAGAGTAGGAATTGTTTCATTCTTTGCATTTGTATCTATAATAGTGCCTGGCACATAGTAGGTGCTTACTAAATATTTGTTGATTAATTGAATAATTAAATTGAACTATGGTGTTTTGTAGTAGTGGAATGGGTTCTAGACATGGCTCCAGTAGATTTGGGTTCAACTTCCAACTTTGACACTTTCTGTTTTCTGCCTTTGGTCAAGTCTCTTGACCTCTCTAAACTTCAGTTTGTTGTCGTAGAGTCATTTTAGTAGTGCCTGACTCTTCTGCTCAGATGTAAATCAATTATCATCTCTCCTAAGGACAACTAAGTATGGCTTCCACATTTTTTAAAAAACAGTTGAACCAAAATACCTTCTTTATCACTGAACATACAAGGATGACATGAATATGGTTCCATTGAAATCCACACTAAATAGCTTCTTCCTCTTGTGGAATCTTTCTTCTTGTTGTTGTTTAGTTGTTTCAATCGTGTCTGACTCTTCACGATCTCATTTGGGATTCGCTTTCTTCTTTTGGTTTGATTTTATTTTATTTTTCTCCCACAATTACAAATCAAGAAATTGTTTTTTATAAATTTATTTATTTAGTTTTTAGTTTTCAACATTCACTTCCACAAGATTTTGAGTTGCAAATTTTCTCCCCATCTCTTCCCCAGCCCCCACCTCAAGATAGCAAGCATATATAATACTCCTTCTTCCAATCTGCTCTCTCTTATGTCCTCCCCCACCCACCCCTTACTTTGTTTTAGGTCAAGATGGATTTCTATACCCCATTGCCGTGTATCTTATTTCCCAGCTGCATGTAAAAAACAATTTTTAACATTTGTTTTTTAAAACTTTGATTTCCACATTCTTTCCCTTCTTCCCTCCTCACCTAAGCCCACTGGGAAGACAAGCAATGCAATATAGGTTGTACATGTGTAGTTACTCAAAACATTTCCATAGTAGTTATATTGTGAAAAACTAACTATGTTTCCCTCCATCTTATCCTGCCCCCCTACTTTCTCCTTTGACCCTGTCCCTTTTCAAAAGTGTTTGCTCCTAACTACTCTCTCCCCCAATCTTCCTTCCCTTTTACCATTCCCCCCTCTTATCTCCTTTCCTGTAGGGTAAGATACCCAATTGAGTGTGTATGTTATTCCCTCCTTAAGCCAAATCCAATGAGAGTAAGGTTGTCTCATTTCCTTTCACCTTTCTGCTCTTCTCCTCCATCAGAACAGTTTTCTCTTGCCTCTTTTACGTGAAATAATTTACCCTATTCTATGTCTCCCTTTCTCTTCCCAATATATTATTCTCTCACCTCTTAATTTTATTTTTTAGATATCATCCCTTTATATTCAACTCATCCTGTGCTCTATATGTATACATGTATATATATATATATATATATATATATGTATATATGTATATATATATACATACACATACATATACCCTCCTATACTTACATATATATATATATATATATGTATGTATACATATATATTCCCTTCAACTATCTTCATACTGACAAAAGTCTCAGGAGTTACAATGATTGTTTTTCCACATAAGAATGTAAATAGTTCATCTT
>JAQQSU010016289.1:0-10973 GCA_028627135.1 Pseudochirops cupreus
GATATGTTGCTGCTTCTACGCCGCCATCTTGGCTCCGCCCCCCTGTTTAAGTGATTTTTAATCAGGTTCCCATGACAAAACCCCTGGGTGCTCGTATGATGAAAAACAAAACATCTAAATAAGAGCAATCCTAAATATTTCATATCACCTCTGAAAAGGAAACAAATTCTGTGCCAGTGTAGCTCTCATCATCTGGCAGACTGCTGAAAAGTTTAGCCATTTATCTATATATTTCCAAATGTCAGGATGTTTAACTTTAGAGAAAGTCAACTTAAATTCATTCCAGTGGTTACTTAAGTATAATGAACTACAAAGATATGGAACCACTTCCTCACCCCCCACAGAGAAGAGGAAGCCTACTGAACTAGAAAAATTGCTACAAATGAATAGAGGCCCAGAGTGATTAAAAAGATAGACGAAGCCTAAAGCACAGAGGGTTTTGAGATGAAGATGACATAGATTTAACTCAAGATTTCATTAAAAGAATATAAACAATATACTAAGGATGCTACAGCTAAATAATCAAAAGACAGGTTTTTCCCCCCCTCTATTCTTCACTTCACTGAAGCAAGGACCTTTCTTCTAGATGCCTAGTGCATTTTGGTCACTTTTTATCAGAATTTCTTGACATATTCAAATTAACCATACAATTTAAATTAAACACTAAGAAAACTACAAGAAAATATTTCCTAACTAACTCTTACTGAGTCCTCACTTTATGCCTACTACTGTGCACAGGAGACAAAAGCTTAAATTCCTCTAGCCTGGCCATTTTTACACACCAAGCAGGCTTTGCTTTTTGGTTGACATATTTACTCTTTACTACTTGGATCGCAATCCTCAACCCCCCTGCTCACTTCCTTTGGCTTTAGTGCAGCTCTCTCTGCCTGACCTAGCACTCACCAATGCCACTAGACTAATTTTTGACACTAATGATGACCGTCCACTACAACAGGGACATCATCAGTGACTATCTCAGGGACCTCAGCAGCCATCTAGTCAAACCCATACCTGGAATGGAATCCTACTATAACATATCCAACATTTACCCAGTCTTTGCCTGAAGAATTCTAAGGAAGGGGTACTCGCCACCTCCCAATGTGGCCCATTCTACTTTGGGACAGTGTAATGCAAATGGGAATTTAAAGATCTTCCCTGTCCCTTAATAAGCCTAAGGGAATCTGAAGACCTTCCCTGGCCCCTAACAGGTTGAATGTAATCACAGGAAGCCCATGGTGGGAGGAGTTTGCTGAAGGGTGGAGCAGAGCCCACAGGAACCTGGGAGTCAGAGCAGCTAGACAATGGGAGAAGACACACCCAGGGAGACTGCTAGGCTTGTGAATGTTTGCCAACTGCTGTGACAGTTATGCTTGTGATGTTGGTTTGTGCAAAGGCTAAACACATTGTGTTATTGTATATTAACTTCTATGTTGCTATGATGGATTTGGGTTCCTGGTATCTGAATAAATGTTTTGCTTCTGTCTTCTATATGGAGAGTCTGTTAGATTTTATGATTGAGAACTATGCTGGCATATTTACAGTTGCTGTCAGCACTGTGAATATTGTATTGGCACTACAAAAAGGTCCAGCTGTTAGGAAGTTATTCTTAATATCAAGCACACATTTGCCTCTTCGCAATTTCTACCACACTTGTAGTTCTACCTTCTGGAACCAAACAGAACAAATCTCTCTTTCATGCTACAGTCCTTACAATATTTGAACACAGCTATCATGTCCACCCTGAGTTTATTCTTCTCCAGGCTCAACCTACCCAGCTCCTTCACAACTGGACATCATGTGACATGAATGCAAGACCCTTCCCCATCTGGGCTGCTCCCCAGGTTATTAATGTCTTTCTTAAACTGTAACCCCTAGAACAGATCACTATACTCCAGATGAAGTCTAATAAGGGCTGAATCGTAGAGGGACTATTATCTCCTTATTCCTAAAAGCAATTAAAGCAGCCCAAGATCATATTAGCTTATTATCTGCTTTAGGGACTACCATAACACAATGACTTATATTGAACTGGTAGTACACTAATCTCTACGTATCTTTCAGACAAAATGCTGTCTAACCATGCCTCCACCATCCTATACTTGTGAAGCTGACTTCTTAACCCATCATTTCTTTTATCCATATTGAATTTTATCTTATAATATTTAGCTCAAGAATTTTTTGGATCTTACCTCTGTTTCCATCCCTACCGGCTTAGGATCATTTGCAATTTTTATAAGCATGCTCTCCATGTCTTTATCCAAGTAACTGATTAAAAATATTTAACAGCACAGGGCTAAGAATAGATTCTGGAGGACTCCACTGGAGACCTCTTACCACTTGCTGCTGAATTATCAACAACTATTCCTTAAGTTTAGTCATTCAACCAGTACTAAAGTCATCTAACTATATATTGCCAAGTCAGAGTAGCAAGCGAAGCCCATGGCAATCAGTGAGTGAAGCAAAATCAATAGGGACAAGAAAGGAGTCAAAATCAAGGGCTAAGCCAGAGAATGTGGTCATTCCCCACCAGAATCATTATACTTTTAAATTCATCCTGGCCCTTTGGAATTATAGATATAGATATAAATGGAGACATTCTATGCGCATCATAGTGAACAAAATAATTTCATTTAATTGTTTTCTTATTATGTAAACCTTGTAAAAAAGGGTTTTTCCCCTAATTATATTGGCTAACATACTGTAGGTAATTGACTAAATAATCCTCAGGATGTTTAGATTTAAGTTATGTTTCATAGCAATTCATAAACTCAATTATGTTATTAAAAAAAGCTGTTGAACAAAGAGTGCAGATATCATCTGAAATATCAATCACACAATTACGTTATTAAAACGTATAATATGGTTATATGGGAAATGTTTTCCAAGTTGAACTCAACCTTTAAGTCATTTAAAGCATTTTTAAAGCTCACCTATAAGTGAAACACCCAAAGTCCTGGACAAGGGTTAATTATATCTGTGGGAATCACTAACCCATTTCTTATCAATGCAAACAGAAAACACTCATTTAGCTTAAAAAGTAAAGACTTACATCATTTGACTGAAACAGTCGAGTCATTGCAAAGAAGGCTTCAGTGGCTTCAGTAGTTCCAAAGTGTTCACCCTATCCAAAATAAAAGTCAATTTAAAAAAATCTATTAAACTAATTGCAGATTTTTCTCTAAAACTTATATTATTTTATATGCCCCTTAGAACTCTGGAAAGTCATCATTTCTGTAATTTCTTTCTCTATATTCCAATTTTTAAAATGTCAATTTGCTCTTTTTCTGAGTATGTTAACAGTATAGTGATTTTGCACATTTGTTTATTGAAAAATCAGTACTGCCCACCATATAACTCAATTCTAGAACAGCAGTCCCAACTCTTTTGTGCGGAAGATCTACTCTTCTTCATTTTTCTAAAGCCTTGAACTTATCAGGATGGGTGAGGTTTAGAAGATAAAGTCTTTTTACACTGCAGGTAAAGTATCTTAGCAAAGGGGGGAAGGAGTACATGGAATTGACTATGCCCCCTTCCTTACTAGGAATCCCAATAAATCACAGAAAAGAACATGGTAGGGATCTTCCTACTTGGAAGATCTACCAAGAATCTGAAAACTAACAAGTGGACTTCTGTTCTAGAAAGTATATTCCTATTTACTAAGACTAAAACCACAAGAGATCTTGGGTTAATAGGAACTATCAATATCTCAGTGTTTAATTTATTGACCCAAAACAGCACTGGCTCACTCAGAATTCAGGCTTCCTACAAAAATCTTACTACTACTCAAACTGCATCTCACTAATATAAGAAGAGTTAAATGAAATGCTCTGAATGCCTCAGATGAAAAACATTAAGTGAAATGTAATAAAACTTTACAACATTTAATTGAAATTCAATTTGTATATTATTTTAGAAAGAGGGTATCTGTAACAGAGTGCTCATTCCTTTATGAAAGAATTATTGAATGTCCTCAGGGCACATGAATTTTTGATCAAAATTTATGAATCTCATTTCCTTACTAATCTCTGAAAACATATGGAAAAGCAAATTTTGGTACAATGTTTTAAAGTATTACTCCATAAACCAGGAACTATCCCAACTGATAAAAAATTGTCTTATGGTTCTTGTTCTTCACCTTAATTAGATACATACATGTGAATATGACATTAATTACACCATGTAGATAGCAAATGAAAGTGTCTCCTGATCAAAACTGACCTACTCAAAATTCTACCTCCTTGATGGGCAAAGATTCACAATTGTAAATTTTTAAAAAGATAAATGAAAGTGACTTTGCTTTCTATTTAAATTTTTTAATGTGTTTTCTATACATCATATTATTGACCCACCACAAATAGAATATGAGTTTTTAGGGTTTTTTTTTTCAATGTCAGTGTTAAGTTTGTAATTATCCATGTTCTCCTCTAACCAATGACACAAATCTGTGAAACAGCTGACCAGAATGAGGAGTACAACGCTTGGTCTAAACAGAGTGAAGCAAAAATTCTCCCATGAAACTAAATTGGAAACCTCAGTCTTACTAACAAGGGTGTTTAACCATCACAATGGTCACCTTTTGATAATGACTGAGAGTGACATTTACTAAGGTTCTAGAAGCACTGCCCCACCCCTCTCATGCCCCTCCAGCTCTGAAATAAAAACTTCCCAGTATTTGAAAAATTACACTTTGGAGAATAACATACATTACCTAATCTACAGGAAGCCTAGCAAATCAGAAATTTGTTTAGTTTTTTTTTTCATATATTTTGAAAGGAACATAAAACCTCTGAACAAAGCAGTCAAAATATTTACACAATAAATTACTTTTTATTCATCTCAAACAAAAACATATTTAAATGCCTATCATATATGGCAAGCAGTACATTCAAGCTCATTGAGGTCAATTACTGTTTGATTTTTTTGTTTGTGTTTTGATTTTTGTTTGTGTCCCCAGCACACAGTCTTAGGCCTGGTACAGAGTAGTGCTTAATAAATACTTGATAAACTAATCTGGAGGAATACCAAAAAAGCATATAATATAGTCTCTGCCCTCCTCAAGGACTTTTCAATCTTGTTATTAAATTAAAATCAACTTTCTGGATTTTAAAAAGGCTGACTTTTAAAAACAATTTTTTAAGAATATAAATGATTTTTTTCCTCAAAGTACTTAACTGAGTGCTAGATATTTCTATACAATGAAACAAATTTTGAAAGAACAAAAAAAATCATAGGATTTTAAGCAGTCAAAGAGACCTTGAGAGCTCATCTAGGCAAACCCCTTCATTTTGTGGAGTAGGAAAACTGAGATTCAGAAAGGAGAACATTTACCTGGTTCAGTAAATAAAGGATCTTGGTCAGAATATGTAGACATCTTCTTGGATTGATAGGAGTCTCATTGAAGATACGAGCCTGTGGGAGAGTACAATAAATACATATCTTTTCCTTCTCAATCACAAATCCCAATAAATTATCTTCAGCAAAATAAAGAATGTTGTTAAATTCTTCTATCATAAAGTCTAAGTAATATTAGTTAAATGAAGCATTTATTATATTAGAAAAGTGAACTAGGCAACATGTTTCTGTAGCATACTTTTTCACTCTTTCCTTTTGGTTTAACTTCAGGATTTCATTTTTCAAACTAAGAATCATAATATGAAGGCACCTCAAAAAGCTGGTATGAAATTTAACATTTATAACTTTCAACAGTAGCTTTATACAAGTACCTGTCTGACATCTTTTGTATCAAAATTTTCATTGCATCACAGCATATTTATATTCTTCTAGTATCCTATGACAAAAACAAACCATTGTTCCTTTTTCCTTTGGGCTGTATTATTTTATCTCATTTATTATAAGCCTTAATTCAACTCTATGACAGCATTTTTCAGTTATGATAGCTAAAACATGAACTCTGAATGTCTCCTAGATATGTTCTGATTACACTCTGGGGAAAACAAACATAAAAGACAATATACTTCTAAGTCATACCTCCTGCAAAACAGCACTCTTTTCCAGATGCTGAAAAGGGTTAGAGCCACTACCTAAAAAAGAAAACAAATAAAACAGTATTGATAACTAGCCACAGGCAAATTCATTTATCAACAATTAAGCAACAATGAAAACAAAAGGAAAAAAGATATGGAAACAAATTCAGGAAAACCTTTTTAAGAGCCCGAGCATCTGGATACCACCAATGGCAGGCATTACTATGTTGCTTCGTAGATGAAAATAAGTGACCTTGGCTCTATTTCTAGTTCTGCTGACACCTCCTGACTTTGGAACACTCACCAATAATCTAACTAAAATAGGAATTATATTATGGTGTAAAGAGTAGAGTGCTGGGCTTTGAAATAGGAACAAAAGTTCAAATCCTAGCTCCGACTCTTACTTGTGTGAGCCTGGGCAAGTCACTAGACCTCTCTGTGCCTCAGTTTCTGCTTCTGTAAAAAGTGTATGCAGAGGAAGAGGAGGTTGAACTTGATGGCCCCTAATATCCCTTCCATTTTAAATCTATGCTCCTATAGTCCTGGAGGCCAGGTGGGAAGGGCTGAAAGCCCAAGCTATAAAACCAGTGTCCTGGAACAAATTCTTTTGCGATTTTCTGGGACAAAACTGACAACTATCAAATAACCAGAAATTATTAGGTGTAGAGTGAAAACACTTCCTTCCTATCAATTCAAGGTATCCAGTAGAAAATGAGATCGGTGACTTCCCGTAACTATTCATATTTCATTTCCTCCTCTGTAAAATGACGGAGTTGGGCTAGTAGGCAGAGGTACCTTTCTGCTAAATCTCTGATCCTGACACTGTCAATGAGACTCTGACTAGATGAGCTTCAAGGTCCCTTCCAATTCTAGGAGCTTTTGTGATAAGCATTAATCAAACCGTTGGGGCACCTTTAGCTCTTTAGACAAGCTCTTATTTCCATCACTTTGTAACAGAGAAGCAACGCTGAGGGGGGTAAACTTCACCGACAGTGAGGAGGTATCCGGCAGTTTTCAATCGTGTTGGCACCACCCCCAGGCCAGCTAAGATCCATGCCCAAGTTCTTCCTGACCTCTGCGCATCTCAGGCCAGAGTATCTGTGTCCTGGGTCAAAGGCGCTCGTCCTTCCTACAGGTGGAGGAGCCTGGGGAACAGCGCTCTCCCCTCTGAGAAGCACCTCAGCTGGGAAGAGAATCAAGGCATTTCGGCGCTGGGGGACCTCGGGGCTCGCAGCTCCACCTCCAACTTTCGTTTGAAGACCAGCTCTATAGGAGGGAGACACCATATCCAGGGCCGGCCCTGGCCGATTTGGGGCAGCTCTGACTGTGGGAACGCCTTTCCACCGACGGTAAATTACACCTGACAGTCTGGGTCTGGGCGCAAGCAGGGGAAATCTAATTCGTCTTTCATTAGAGCGCCCTTTAAATAAGACTGCGATCCGAACCATCCTTCCTAAATCTTCCATTTTCCAAACCTTAGCCTTCCCCGACCCTGGAGCCCGGGGCTAGGCTGGAGGGCCCACGAGGGAGGTCGGGGCGCAGGGAGTGTACGAGTTGTCGCTTCCTCCCGGGAATACGAACGAAGGAGCAACCGTCTTAGGAAATGTGAGGTGCGGAGGGTCCTCACGCTTTTCGCCCCCCCACTCCCCCACGCCGCGCTCGGCTCGCCCTCGGTGGGGACCCCCCCCCCCCCCCGCTTAACCTCCTCCCCTGCTCACTTCGACCGCCTCCAGCCATGGCCCCGCCTCCTCTCCGCCACCAACCCCCGGGGCCGGACGGTAAGGGCTGTGAGGGGCAGCGCAGCGGGAGCATGCGCCCGAGGGCAGCCCAGGCCGGGCGCGTGCTGCCGGACCGGGAGGGGGGAGGGGGAAGGCAGGGTCTCGAGTTGGGGGAGGGGCCACGCGAAAGGCTCGCACTAGAGAAGGAGGAGGGGCTCCAGCTCGGAGCCGCTCTCAGCCCCGCCCGGTCCTCCCACCTTCCCTCCGTCCAGCTTTCAGGGGAAGGAAGACGCACCGCCCCCTCCCCGCCGCCCCGGCACTACGAGAAGGAAGCGTTGGGAAAGTGAGGATAGGAGGCATTCCCCAGGTCCCTGCGTGTACCAGACTCTTCGTCCTTCTTGTCGAATTTTTTAATCATCTCCCGGGACAACTGATCTCTAGGCCAACCGGAACCGTCCAAGCCGACACCGCCGAGAAGAACAGGCTCCACCGGAAGCCCGGCCCCCATACCTCAAGCTGGTTGGGCAGCTCACTCGTCACTCTAACGGAAGCCCCGCCCCTTTCCCCTCCTGCGCCTTAAGTTGCCCCGCTCCCTTTTGCCTCGTACTCGCGCCTTCCCGCGCACACACACACACGCACACACACGCACACACACGCACACACACACAGAGTAAAAGGGTGTCAGGTCTGTACTAACGGCTCCCAATGCAGCAAAACTGCTGTGTGACAGACACGCGAATTCCTTTGACTGCAGCCTTATCCGGCTTGGAGCTGGCTCTCCCAGTCACAAGTAGGCTTAGAGTGCCGCCCGGTGGCACTTCGCACCCGGTGGCAGTGGGTGCCCTGTCTCGGGAGCTTTGCGTGGCTCAGTCAGAAACCGTGGTCGTTTGTATGAACCACTGTGGGGCCCTCCCGTAACGGAAGGGGCTCTCTGGTGACAAGGGTAGCGTCAGGGTGGGTTTCTCTTCAAGAAGTGTTTCGAGGGTCAGCGGCTCCCAGGTTACCATGGAGACCTTCCGTCTGGTCGCTGCGTCCATTGCTGCTGCAACCAAGCAGAGAAACCCGTAAGAAGGTGCCTCCAGGGATGATACACTCTTGCCCATATTACTAAGGAGAAGACTCAAAAACCCAGCGGAAGGTCCCTGCTTCTGGGAAGCCAGGCTTCGAGGATGCTGTCATCCATCAGCCAGTCAACAAGCACTTACTAACCCTGGCTTCCCTTAAGTCTACTCAAATCTCGCCTCCCTCCGGAAGCCTTCTCCAGCCCTCTTGATCCTGACCGCCTTCTCTCTGTTAATTATTTCTTATTTATCCTGTATGTAGCTTGTTGTGTATATATTTGTTTGCATGTTGTCCTCCTCCCCATTAGATTGTAAACTCCTTGAGGGCAGGGACTGTTCTTTTACCTCCTTTTGTTTCTCCAGCGCTTAGCTCCATGCCTTGCACGTAGTAGGCACTTAATGTTTATTGAATCGAATTTAAAATTAATCTCTTACTATGTGCCAGGCATTATATTGGGAGGAAGGAGGCACTCTGTATTCCCAAGTCATGAGGCTCATTCTTGCCCCCTGTCTTTTCCATAATTCGTCAGTCAATATCAGTGTGCATTCTTAAGATCATATTATCCTCCCTCTGTTTCTCTGTACTCTCTACTACTCTGCCCTTATTGGAAAAAAAAACAAAAAACACTGATTAAGAGCCCACCATATGACAGGCGTTCTGTATACAAAGAAAAACAAAAAGCAGTCCCGACCTCAAGGAGCTTCCTGTCTAATGTGGGAGATAACATGCAAACAACTAAGAACATGTAAGATATAGACCAAATATACTAGAAATATTAGCAGTAGCAATTAGAGAAGAAAAAGAAATTAAAGGAATCAAATCAGGCAAAGAAGAGACTAAGCTATCACTCTTTGCAGACGATATGATGACATACTTGGAGAATCCTAAAGAATCAAGTAAAAAACTTCTTGAGACGATAAATAAATTTAGCAAAGTTGCAGGATATAAAATAAACGCACATAAATCCTCAGCATTCCTATATATTTCCAACGAAGTCCAACAGCAAGAGATTGTAAGAGAAACTCCATTTAAAGTTACTGTAGACATTATAAAATATTTGGGAATCTACCTGCCAAAACAAACCCAGTGTCCTTTATGAACATAACTACAAAACACTTTTCACACAAATAAAATCAGTTCTAACTAATTGGAAAAACACCAATTGCTCACGGCTGGGTTGAGCTAATATAATAAAAATGACAATTTTACCTAAATTAAATTACATATTTAGTGCCATACCAATCAATCTACCAAAAAATTAATTTATAGAACTAGAAAAAATAGTGACGAAATTCATTTGGAGGAACAAAAAGTCCAGAATATCAAGGCAATTAATGAAAAGAAATGCTAGGGAAGGTGGCCTAGCCATACCAGATTTTAATCTCTATTATAAATGTATGGGATAAGTGAAAACTTCTCAATTTGGGGTGGTTAACTTTCCCTTCCTCCTTCTCCTTGGCTTCTGTCAATCACTTTTATCTTCCTTTGTCTGTTTTCCAGCCTTGGCGGGACCCTCCCTCCCTCTTTCCTTGCTGTCCTAGTTGGGGAAGAATTTGGTGAAGTATGCCTCTTTACCAATGAGAGAGGAAACAGTCGGGGAGGGGTCTTGACTGGGTTAAGTTATAAATTCCAGCACTATCTTTTGTAACTTGCCTCTTCTCCATGATGAGTCATGGGGAACACCGCCCTCTTCTCCGGGGGAAGAGAATAAATTCCTGTTCTTATCCTAAGGAATCTCTGTGTTTATTTTTTTCCACTAAATTAAGGATGAAGGGTATTCTTCATCCCAAACATAAAGCAGCAGTCATCAAAACTGCTTGGTACTGGCTAAGGAATAGAATAGTGGATCAATGGAATAGATTGGGTACAAAAGACTTAGTAGTCAACGGTTATAGTAATATACTGTTTGATAAGCCCAAACAGCCCAGTTTTTGGGATAAGAATTCACTATTTGACAAAAACTGCTGGGAAAATTGGAATATAGTATGGCAGAAACTGGGCATAGACCATCATCTAATCCGTACACCAAAGTTAAGTCTAAACAGGTGCACAATCTAGGTATAAAGGCTGATACTGTAAGTAATCTGGGGAAGCAAGGAATAGTTTACCTGTCAGATTTGTGGATTGGGGAAGACTTTATGACCAAAGAAGAGTTGGAGAGCAGTATAAAATGCAAAATGGATAATCTTGATTACATTAAATTGAAAAG
>JAQQSU010016290.1:0-10973 GCA_028627135.1 Pseudochirops cupreus
AATTTTCTTTGGAAATTGACTTAGTAGTAGTAGTATTGATGAGTAAAATACTAGATAGGCAGTTTAATAATTATTTGGGTATCATTCCAGAATTTTCTTCCATAAGTAGAATTTGGACAAGGAAAAAGGCCCAGGCTGGTGTGGATTGGGTGCACGTGATCTCTGTTTTCTTTTGTCCATTACTGACAATAGCAGATTAGACAACTGGTCAAAAAGAGATTCCAGAAATCCCATATGATAGCAAGGGTAATAGGACCTAGTGCTGTTTAGTGTCCCCATTGTTCATATGCATTTCCCAGTTAAAGTTCCAGGTGAGAAAGAAACCCTTTAGCCACCAAAGTCTGACCTAAGGACCCTGGTCAAAGTTCCAGGACAGAGAGGAAACCCTAGTGCTTTTGGCTACCAGGAAGCAGGACTTGTTGGAGGAATGGATGACAGCAGAGACCAGGAATTACAAATTCAGAATGGGTAAACAAATTCTTGAACAAAAATGTACCTTTTTATCCAAAAAATGTTAAAAATAAATAACAAAAAATTAAGAAGAAAATAAATGGCCACATATATATATATATATATATATATATATATATATATATATACACACACACACTCCTCCATTATTTTTGTTGTAACAGAACAGATTAGTCCTGAATTGCCCAGGTGTGAATGCCATGGAGAACCCTTTAACCCATTACTAGGTTGAAATGCAAAGGTGAGAACTCACATAGGTGAGAATTCCTGAAAGCAGAGACCAGAATCACTCTCAGGCCATAAGAATTCACACTTTAGTAATAGAATGAGGGGAGGGGCTAAACAAGGGAAGGCCTATAAAAGAACCCAACAGCTCAGCCTTGTAATCTTGGGTGGTGCTGGAGCTCCAAACAAAGAGCTACAATTAGCCTTCCTGGGTGGACTATCCTTGGAGAAAGGACTAGAAGGTAAGCTTCACTGGGGAAGATTTTTCTTTTCTCTACATGTAGAAAGATGAAGATATCTCAGTTCAGTAAATGAATTTTAACCATGGGAGGTGACAAAATACGTATCTGAATTTAATTAATGAGCAGGAAGCTTGGAGGAAAGACATAATGATTTGGTGCTTTATCTACCCTATTACTACCTCATATAATTAAAAGTGCAACTGTGCTGACCTTGGGAAATGAGATCAGTTATCCTAAACCTATTCAATGAGCTAAACTAAACTAGCAACCTTTCCAAGGACAAAGGAGAAACTCAAAAGGTTTATTTTTGAGAACATGGTGATTCTGGTTTGGGAGATAAGAGGAAGAGCAGGTAAGAGTAAGAAACAGCAGCAGATGGCAACAGTTCTTGTAATTGAGAGCTTAGGTTCAGCTCTCTAGTTATAGAGTTACATGTCACTCTGGGCCAAAATGAATGAATACATGACAACAACATTTTATCTTCTTCAAGATGACTAGAGACGGGGGGTCAAGACAGACCCTCGTTCTCCACAGTTATGCTCTTTGCTAGATGGAAGGGAAGAATGATTTTTTCCCTGCATCAGAAATTAGTCTGTGGCACATGGTGACTTCTTGGATCAAAGTCCCAATCCTGACAGCCTAGCTTGGGTGTGAGTGTGACAGGGGGAATGGGAGGGAATGAAACTGAACTTGGAAAAACCAAACATCAACTTAGAAATACAGAGAAAGAGAGAGAGAAAGAAAGAGAGAGAGAGTAAAAAAAAATAGAGATTACTCACACCTATAAGGCAGAATCATATCTCAGCCCATGATCTGTAGCCAAGGACCCTCATTTGTCTTATTACATAGGGAGAGTGGCTTGAGACTTGGTATCTCTGGCCCATAAGCTTAGGATGGTGGGAGGATATGGCTCATACCTGGTCCTGGCCATTCAGTATTGCTTAATTTCTTCAAATAAGTCTGTCCCATATGTCTAAGGTATGTTTTATAGAACATGAATGTCCTTAACAAATTTTTTGCTGACTTTTTCCCACCAGGCCTAAGAACATGGATGCCAAAATCTTGATTGAAAGCTTCAAAGGGGATCTCACCTGTTCCATATGCTTGGGCTATTTCACTGACCCAGTGATTGTGAAATGTGGCCATACCTTCTGCCAAGAGTGTCTCCTCAGCTTCTGGAAGGAAGACCAGAAACCAATAGGCTGCCCAACTTGCAAGGCAATCATTAAATTTGGGGACTTTTCATATGATAGAAAACTGCAGGATCTGGCTATTGTTGGCAAGATGCTTAGACCTCTCTTACTGCAAAGCACCAGGGACTTGACCATCTGTGAGGAACATGGGAAAGAAGAGACCTTCTTCTGTGTGGAGGACCACAGACCTTTGTGTGGGCCTTGCTTTTTAAACACTGATCACAAGGAACACACAGTCCTTCCCTTGGAACAGGCTATTGTTCAGTGCCTGGTAAGACGATAATTTCCTTCCAATCCTGGGATAGTGTCTGCTCATTCAAATGTCTCTATGAGTAGTTGGGAACTTTCTTGCTTTTATAAAATAATTGTTTTCTTCTTGCAGGAGAAGCTCCAGGACACATGGGATATTCTAAAGAGTAAGAAAGAGGAATGTCAATCAAAATTGGAGCAGGAGAAAGGGAAAGAAGCATTGTGGAAGGTGAGTATTTGGCTTTTTTTAGTCGTAAAAGTGGAAGGTGCCCTATCCACCTAAAGTCCTTTTCAGACAAAAATGTAACTGATAAAAAGATGAAGAAGTGATTTCTATAAAGGAACAGACTCAGATTAAGAATAAAAGGTCTTGACACTGTTCCGCATGATCATTTTGATCCTCAAATTGCAGAACACTTTTTAAAAATGAAATCTATAAGCATATGAATAATAAGAAAAAATCTCCTTGAGTATAGACAGTTTTGATAAGAATCAGTGTCTAGTATAAATGTTAGCACTCTCCATTTATTTTTTGTACAAAAATTTTTTGTACAAAATATTCTCTCTGATCTTTCTATCATGAGCTACTCTTTATGAAAAGAGTCTTCAAGAGAGACTCTACCTTACTGTGTCTGCAATTGAAAATATTGAGGAAGGCAGAATGGAAGACTGTGTCTCTCAATATGACTCATGAATCTGCTCAGATGGACAAAAACCAGTAATAACCAGAAGAAATATTTGATGCTTACCTCAACCCCAACATTCATTGACTTTTCTTTCCTTCTCTTATTCCAACTCCTTGGGTGATAGTTGAAGGGCCAGTCTTTCAAATACGTGGTTGTATCTGAGTATGAGAAAATGCACCAGTTCTTTCTGGAACAAGAAGAGTTACATTTGAAAAGGCTAGACAAGGAAACAAGAGACAAGTTGGCAGCTGAGGAAAGCAAGGATGGGCACCTCCAGGAGAACCTCAATCTCCAAATGTACCCAGAGCAGCAGCCTGTGGAAATGCTCAAGGTGAGTCTTGGACCAAAATACAGAACAGTGCTTTCAAAATCATCAGGTGTACCTCAACTTTCACCTCTGGAAGGCTACAGGAAGGTCCAGTTCCATGTTGGTCATTGGACTCTCCCAAATGCATTTGTTCTTTTCTGAGCAGGGCTTGGTGGGGATCTAGAGTAGTTAACAAGCAGTAGAGTGGGGATCTTCAAAGGGAGAGCCATGCAAACCTGAGGGGGCTATGAATTTCCTTCCATGTGGTTCAGAAGTTACACTTTGGTCATGTTTGAGCCTACTCAGTCTCCAGTAGTGGACCCCTATTTCAGAGCAATGCATAATACTGCATGCTAAGCAAAAAAGAAAAAGAAAAAAAAATATCGGCCAAGCAATGAAACATTCATAAAGGACTTGCTAAGTGTCAGGTTCTTTGCTAGACCCTGGGGAAAAAAGTCAAAGGAATTAAACAATCCCACAGTCCAGGAGCTTTTCTTTTAATCCTAGTGAGGACAAAGGATATTCATAAGGAATAAATATTCCTTATTTAAGAAGGAATAAAAGAAAGCATCAACAAAAGTTGTTATGGAATCTAAGACCAGAGAAAGTGAGGATTGGGAAAAGAGGAAGGAGAAGATGGAATTAAATGAAGTTCCAAAAAAGGGAACAACCCACTGAGGCAGAACTGAGGAGACACTGCATTCCAGGAGTGGGGAATGGCTAGGGCAAAGGCTCAGAATGTTTAATACTGTGCTAAAACATTGGGAAGGGGGTCACTTGATTTAAAATAGAGGTTTTAGTAAGTTTCGGTTTGGACATTACTTTAAAGGAAAAAATGGTGATCTTCAATAGAATTGCAATGTGTGAGATAGAAAAGTACAATGTAAAGTCAGTGTCTCTGTATTTTTTTAGTGATAAACTTGTAAGTATGTTGTTTCTTGAAGACCCTTCATAGAAGGAATAGTCAATGATAGACAGGGAAGAAAAAGTCCAATTGTTTATTAGAAGAGACTTGTATTAATGAAGAAAGATACTAGCATGTTGTTATGGATTCATATTTTCATATTTAATAGCTATAGAAGAACTTTTAAAATTAATGTACTAAAGTATGGACAGGAAGAATGTTTTCTGACGAGCTTTGGAAATTTTTGGAGAGAAACTTTCCATGCTGAACATTTAAGGACCTTCCATGAAAAGAAAACTGCTCCTCTTTGCTTTCCATCATTGAGTACTCCTCAGGAAATGGGCCTTCAAGTGACAATGTACCTGAATGTGCATCTAAGTGGAAAGTTTAAGGAATGCAGATAGAAAAGCTGTGCCTGGCATCATAGCCCAGGAATTGGCTCAGATGGGAGATAGGAATGAATAGCTGACACAATGATTTGATGATGGCACTGACTTTTATTGACTCTCCATTTCTTGCCTTTATCCTAATTTCTTTGATTGCAGTTGGAAGTCCAGGCTATGAAACAGTCTGTTAAGTCTGAATTTGAGAAAAAGCACCAGTATTTGTCAGAGAAAGAACGGCTCCATCTGCAAAGTCTGGGCCAGCAAATAGAAGACAACTTGTCTAAGTTTGAGGAGAACAAGGCAAAAATATCCCTACAGATCTACAATCTGCAAATGGCCATGTCAGAAATAGAGAAAGAATTTGAAAAGCTTCCCATTGAAATGCTCTTGGTGAGTGATTGAAACAAACTTGAGAATGAAGAGAACAAGAAAAGAGAAGGTGGGGGGAGAGGACATCATATCACTATTCAAGTACTTGACTGACTGTCTAGGCTTATAGAGATTAGACTTGCTTTTCAGAGGACAGAATTAGGGCCAATGAAGTAAATAACAAGAGTCATAGTTACTCGAATCAGTTTGATGCTTTAAAAATCCAAACTGATACACATCCATTACCTTAATTTTGAGAAACAACAATTCTTTGAGATTAAGACATTTATTGAGAGGCTTTTTTAGTGTCACATAGCTCTTGGTTGTCAGACCCAGTATTAGACCTGAAGTTCCCTAATCTATGTACCAAGTGATGCTTTCATTCAGAAGACATGTCCAAAATGATTTGGCCTCCCTCTGGAGGTTGTGATTTCCCTCCTACAGAAAGACTTAAAATAGGGTCTGAGAGACTATAGACATCATTCGTGCATAATTGGTAGGCCTATTTAAAATATGAGACCACTACATTAATATTCTATTTTTTCTACAATAAACAATCAATAAAATCTCTACTGTGGGTTGAGTAAGTATAGATGTTTTCTTTGCTCATTTGGGCTTTGAGATGAGAGTAGTTGAGAAAGTACAGCTTTGCTAGCATTAAGACCCTGGAATGCAACCTTACTTCAAGATATTGTGCTGTGGAAGATAAGATATTATCTCTTTAATCTCAACACCCATATTATTACCCTCCCATAGTTTAACAAAGGATTTGTTCCAGTCTCCTAGCCTCTCAATCTTTTTTTTTTCCAATTTCCTCATCTGTTGTCCGCTCACAGCAAAAGGTGGACTTTGTCAGACAAATTTTCTGTACAAACACAGGATAAGGGGAGATGCATAAGAATGGCATCCTTTTCCCAATGGAATGACTTCCTCATTTTATAAGGGGCCAGATAGGATCAAAGCAATGGAAAGTGGCCATGGGGTGGTCTTTTACAATCTAGAGTTCCTTTTATCAATAATTATAGTTTTCCTGGAAGATGGTTGTAAGGGAGAAAGAAGACTAGGGGAAGTGTGTATGTACTCTCTGAAAAAGAAAATGTCATAGGAATAAAGCATTGAGTAGAAGATTAAATCTTTCATTTTTCTTCTTTCCTCTAGGATTCAAAAGGCACATTGGAAAGGTAGGTTTCCATTCTATGGTAAAGTGAGTTAAGCATGTACAATCTGTGAAGGAGTCTGGCTGGTAGAAGGGGCTCATTGGAATCCATAGTACTGGGGCCCACTGAGATTTTTATCAAGACAGGTCCCCAAGATCTCTATGTAACCTTTGTCAATGAGTGTGTTTGTTTGTAGGAATAAGAAACTACTTCTTCAAAATGCTGCTGTTGCTTCACCCAGATTGACCAAGCATGCCATCCCTGGCAGGACAGAAATGCTGCTGACTTTCCACAGTAAGTCACCCATAGGCACTTCAATTGATACTTGAGTATTCCCAGGAGCTCCCATACTCTTTGCAATGTTCTCTGTGTTGGCTTTCTTCTTACTGATCTGAGTTCTGTCTTAAGCTACCTTTGAGGGATTTCAAACTTCTTGAAGACAACATTATCTGGAAGAACAGAAAAGAAGGAATCTCTCTATAGGTCAGTCATTTAAAAAGTAGGTTTAAAAATGCCAGTGTTGGAATGTTTATCACATCTGCCTTTTTTCATCTTTATTTATTTATTCATCTTTAGTTTACAGCATTCAGTTCCACAGTCTGTGCTTTTTTACTTATATATTGCAAAATCAGCACCACTTCTCTGAGGTACATACTGCCTACATGATTATTTCTCTGTATCTTTCACTGCCTGGCTCAGTGCTTGGATACAGTTGGTGCTTAATCAAAGACTGCTAAATAGTCAATGTATGCCTTTAAACACAAATAATATAAAACTAATACTGGAAGGATCCTAAAGATAATCCAACCCTATCATCCTAATTTTTTAAGAAAACAGATTTATTAAATGTCACTCATGCAAGTGAATGTCAGAAATGAGACAGCCAACAGAGTTATTATATAATCCCAATGGGTGAGGATTGTGACTGGAATCCTACACTGTGAGGTTCTCCCAGGATTAGGGAATCCTTCTCTTAGTTATTGAACTCCAGATTCTGGAACTCAAGGTGAATGATTCCTTCTCTTTTTTTTTTTCCACAGGGGAGATAACTCTGGATCCTGAAACAGCCAATCCTCATCTCATCCTCTCTGATGACTTGAAGAGTGTGGAATATGTTTCTGTCCCACAGGATGTGCCTGACAACCCCAAAAGATTTGATTTTGCCCTCTGTGTCTTGGCTACTCAGAGCTTCACCTCAGGGAAACACTACTGGGAAGTAGAAGTAGGGAATAAATCAGGGTGGGAGGTGGGCATCTGTAAAGAATCAATCAGAAGGAAGGGCAATGTCTGCAACTTATCTAAGGAGAGACGTACCCTTGTAGCCTGGAGATTTGAAAATGACTTTCTTTTCTGCTATTCATATTACTTTGTTCTTGTGGCCCCACCAGTTCATAGGGTAGGCATTTTCCTTGATTATGAAAGGGGGCATATAGCATTTTACAATGCTACAGATGGAATTCTGATCTACAGTCCCCCAAATGATGCTTTTGAAGGACCTCTTTGCCCTTTCTTCTCTCCTTGTTTTAGATGTGGGCAAAGCCCTTCTGAACCTCTCCGTATTTGCCGCAGAAGCAACTAGCAGAATACTGAAAAAGATAATAATGACGAAAATGAGATTTTTCAAATACAAGTAACTAAAACCAATCCCCAAAATGACTTTCCACCCATTAGAAACCCTGTGGAGTATAACAAAGTTATGCATCATTATCTAAAACAATAAACATAAATTCTATTTTATAATGTGTATGTAAATTTGTGTGGTGCATTTTATATCAATACCTAGTGTTGGACACCGCGCTGATAACTCACAGAAAGAACTGATGATGCCCATAATAAGCAAACTTCCCATGAAAAATGACTTTCTTATAGCCCAAGAAACTGGATGTCATATAAACTTGATCTTTCCCAGGTTGAAACACATAATTGTACATGTGTATTCAAACATATCTAAGGACATATATGTGATATGTGTATCTGTGTATGTTTATATAAACATATTTACATACATATAACCATTTATACACATGCACCTGTAACTCTGGAAGTTTGCCAAGGAATATTTATTGTAACAGTTTCAACAGATATCAAATCTACCACTTGCAACCCAGGGGAACAGTTTTAACTTCTTCCTTTCTACTATTTCAAATCATAGGGAGGGAAAGAGACTGAGGTTCATGGCTTAGTTCATTTTCCACAGAGCCGCAGTCCCAATGCCAAGTCTAAAACCTCCCTCCAATTTTAACCTCAGCATCAATCTATTTCAGGATTTACAGTTTCTCGAACAAATTAAGTACATGGTAAATGTTGCTTGATTGAGATACATTCATATACCCATATACACATTTGCATTTGTGTGTGACAATATCCATATATATTTATAGACATACATATACTCTACATGATCTCCTTAAGACAGAATTGCATAGATCATTGGCATAAGACATTGCATACTCATGCAAAAAGTTCAGTTAATATTGGGAATTTCCTACTCACTAATGTTATTATGGCCCTGCTTTGCACCAATTGATTTGAATACAATGGCATTTCCTTTCTTAAAGAACTCCACACAACATAGTTCTTTATATTTTTTGTTTGATGTTTCACTGGAACAAGCTTTGCCTACAACTATTTAGATCAAAACCCATTTAAACATGACCATTGTATCTATTTATTGAGGCTGGGACTGAAAACTAAGATTGATTGGCAGGGATTGAAAAGCATTGGATGGCCTGCACCAGAAGTGAGCCATATCCTCCCTACATCCTAAGCAGATGGATCAGAGATCCCAAGACTCTAATCCCCCTCCCCATAGGCAAATGAGAGGCCTGGGCTACAGAGAAGCCTGGGCTGCAGAGATCATGGGCTGAGGAATGATTCTACCTTATCGCTGTGTCTTAATTACAATTTTTTTTTTTATTTTTGAGAATGAATTTTCTTTCCCTATTTCTCAGTTGATGATTGGTTTTTCTAGGTTGACCTCAATCTCCCCCCACTTGACCATGCTGTCAGAATTGTGACTTTTAACCATGAAGCCACACAGGCTAAGTTCTGATTCAGGACACAATTCTGCCCCTCCCCCTGGAAAAGCACATCTCTTAGGAGGCCCAAAGTCTGCCCTGTCTCCCCATCTCTACTTATATTGAAGAAGATAAAAAGATATTATCCTGTATTCATGCATTTTGTGTCAGGGGACCATGGAATCTGATAACCCTACAGCCAAACTGAGCTCTCATGCAAAGACTCTGGATGATGGGGTTTCCATCTTATTGTCTTTATTCCTCTCCTAACCTATTACTCTTAGTCTTCAAATCAGTCACCATGTTTTAAAGACAAACTTAGAAAAAAATTACTCTTCAGTTTCTCCTTAGTCATACTAAAGATTACTACTTTGGCGTAGCTTCTTTGCTTGTCTATGAACATTTCTTTTCATTTTGAAGGATCAACACAATCACATTTTTAAATGTATGAGATGGTAATAGGGTGGATAAAATGCCAAATCATGTCTTTTCCCCAAACTGCCTATTCATTAATTAAACTGTGATCTATTTTTGTCACCTCCCATGATTACAATCCATTACATGAATGGAGATATCTTCATCTTTCTAAACACATAGTGGAGAAAAATCTTCCCAAGAGAAAAATACCTTGTAGTCCATTATTCAAGGATTGTAAGCTCATGAACGATAACTTTAGTTCTTTCCTCTGAGTTCTGGAAGCAAACAAGATGGGTTCTTTCATAGGAACTCCCTTCCTTGGCCCCTTCCCTCATTCTATCACTAAAGTGTGGACTCCTGAAAGTTCTTCTGGTCTCTGCTTTGGTGGAGTACTCACCTTTGTAGTTACACCAGGTAGTAGCCTAAGTTTCCACAATGGTGTTCACTCCTGAGCAATTGAGGGATGAATTGACTTCTAGAGATGTGGGTTGGACCTGAAAGGACACCTGAACTGGTGGTGATTGGGTCCAAATGATCTGAATTTTCTTGTATTCATTACTGACACTAGGGAATGGGAGAACTGATCAGAAAGGGATTACACTGGGACTCAAATGCTAGCAATGGTCACAGGATCTCATGCTGTTTGGTAACTCTATTGTTTATAGTTGCCAGTTAAAGTTCCATGTGGAAAAGAAGCACTTAGTGTGCCCAGGCTTGAGCCTAGAACCGTTAGTTTCCTGGGTGGGGAGAAACAGCTAGTAAAAGGTCCAGACCAGGAGTTACAAAATTAGAAGGTGTAATGGGATTCTTGAGCACAAAAAAAAACTATATTTTTCTTTCAAAAATAGAACATTAAATATAGATATTAATTTTAAATATCAATGAATATAAGAAAAATTGGGGAGAGAATGAGAGATGTGATCTTCTACTCATTACTCCATTCCCATGACATTGTCTTTCTCTGAGGGTACATACAGACTTTCTGACAGGCTCTTTCTTCACTGACAACTGTTTTCCAGCCCAATTATTGAAAAAAAAAACTTTTTGGCATCCATGTTCTTAGACCTGAAGCGAAAAATTCAGTGAAAATTTGAACTAGGGCAATCATGTGTTAGTGAACCCATCTCAGACATATGAGACTGATTTATTTGCAGGAATTGAGAGCAGTGAATGGCTGGGACCAGAAATGAGTCATATCCTCCCCACATCCTAAGCAGGTAGATCAGAGATCCCAAGTCTCAAGCCACTCTCCCAATGTAACCAGAGAAATGAAAGTCTTGGGACTCAGAGATGAAGGGCTGAAGGATAATTCTACATCATGGAGGTGCTTCATCTTTGAGTTTTTTTTTT
>JAQQSU010016291.1:0-10973 GCA_028627135.1 Pseudochirops cupreus
AAATACAGTTATTAGAAAACCACACAAACCCTCCACCCCTTGATGTCCAAAAAACCTCAGTTTCATCCAAGGGGAGGCTTTTTCTTCATCTTGACTCTGGGTGGTCTCTCTGATTCCCTGGATCCCCTCGCAAGGTCCCAGCTCCCTCCTGAATCCGCCAGACAGTCACCTGGATTCAGAAGAAGACAGCTCCAAGGTCCTTGTCCAATCCTCAGAAGTACACAGCTCCCAGGTCCTTCTCCAGTCCTCAGGGCAGTCCCTGGCACACACTGACGTTCACAGGGTCCATCACATCTCAAACTCTTCACCACTTCTCTTGTTTGGAACTCAAGGATCAGCCAGGCCACGAACAAACAAAGTCTTATCCTAGTCATGCTTCTTCAGGCTCTCAGCCTTCCAGGCAGGCCCTCTCAGCCTTCCAGGCAGCCTTCCAGGCAAGCCCTCTCAGCTTTCCAGGCAGCCTCCCAGGCAAGCCCTCTCAGCTTTCCAGGCAGCCTTCTAGGCAAGCCCTCTCAGGTTTCCAGGCAAGCCCTCTCAGCCTTCCAGGTGGCCCTCACCAGATTCTGGTCTCAGGAAATCTCCATCTCAGTTCTTAGCTTCCAGATGCTGGGAGAGAAACTCCCTCTCTCCCTCTCTCTCTCAGCCGGCTTCAGTCTCCACGATTCTTCCTTCAGCAGGAGCATCATTCAAATTCTGTCTCTCAGATACTGGGAGAGAAACTTTCTCTCTCTCCCTCTTTTTGTCTCTCTCTCAGCCAGCTTCAGTCTCCAGTATTCTTCCTTCAAGGGGAGCAAAATTCCAATTCTGTCTGTCTGTCTCTGGAATTCTTGCTTATGTACACACCTCAGCCAATCCCCTTCTTCCACATCAACAGGGGCTCAGCCAATCCCCTTCTTCCACATCAATAGGGGAGTTCATGCCTTCTTAACAGTGGGACAGCGTTTGCACCTTCCACACTTAACACTTAGTACTAAGTGCTAAGTATCCTGCTAAACTGATTACTATTACACCTAGTATCTTTAGATCTCTCTGGCTACATCCCTAATACATCCTAGGCTAAAAAAAGAGTTGCTGTGACTTCCTCTTCACTTTTCCAATCAAAATTTATTCTGGTCCATTTTCTAGATCTATATGGATATTTAATGAGAAGTTAATCTATGCAGTTTTCTCTTACTCTTCCCTTTTAATTGTTCCAACTACGCATTATTTTTTAAATTAGTCTGTTTTTCTGGACTTTAAAAATCAAACCCAGGAGCATTAGAGTTGATTGTGGAATGTTCTTGCTCAGTTGTTAGTGAGCTAATAGGCAAAGATTGGGCTATGACCAGGTTCATTCACATATTTTCAATTGAATGAGCTAGAATGATTCAAACTACAGGCAACCAATGGTGCCTTAGAGATCTGAGCAGCTTCTCTGACCCATTTCCCCCACTCGACCACTTCCATGCACCAGAAACACTGTCTTCAAATTGTGCCTGCATTGCAAAAAGTGTTACATAAATGCAAAGTAATTTCGAGAGGGAGAAAACACTAAAAATTTTGGCAGGAATGGGAAAGGGAATAAACAAAGGCTTAAAGTGGAAGGTGTTACTTAAAGTGAGGTTTGAAGGAAGTGAATGATTCTTTGTGGTGGAGATAAGAGGAATGAATTCCAGACAAGAGAACAGTCTTAGTAAAGGAATGGTGATGCAGAATTTGGGAAAGAGCAAGCAAGCTAATTTGTCATGGAATACAGAGAACACAAAAGGGGATAATATGAAATTGATGTCCAGTATTGTGATTTAATTACTTTACAAAAATCACTAGTGAGGAAAAACTCTCTACCAATGCAATTTGGCAACTATTCTGTAGGTCAAAGAGTCATTGAGAATTTCAGTGTCTTGTTCAGGATCATAGAGCCAATATGCGTCAGAATGATTTCCTGACTCTGAGGCATGTTCTATTTCCACTATGCAATGCTATTGTGGGTGTGGGATGGGGAGGGGAGAGATTGGTCTTCAATCAAGAGAAGGAATAGTCATATCTTTGAAGTCTACCACCAAAAATCATGATACTTAATAATCTGGAACTCTGAAATTCCTCCAAAATCATTTAACTTTCCTTTCTCCCTATGTTTCATCCCTCTGAAGAATAGTATTTGCCTATACCAGTCTCTGTTCTCTTACTCTCTCCCTTCTAGTCCATTTTCAATTTTCCTCCCTTCACATATAATCAACAATGACCACTATGCACTGTCTTCTCTCTCTATTCTTCATTTTTATTTGAAAGAACAACACCACCAAAAGTTCAGTCTCCCCATCTGTAAAATAAAGGCAGGGGGGAGTAGGTTAGGCCAATAACGTAACTCTTAGCTCTAAATTTAAGACCTTATGACTCTGGGATGGTGAT
This sequence comes from Pseudochirops cupreus, assembly GCA_028627135.1. Taxonomy (NCBI): domain Eukaryota; kingdom Metazoa; phylum Chordata; class Mammalia; order Diprotodontia; family Pseudocheiridae; genus Pseudochirops; species Pseudochirops cupreus. Next base: position 2,389 of record JAQQSU010016291.1, read on the forward strand.
CTTGAAGAATTAGAACGATAGTGGTTACAAATGGGGACATTTGGTATAGGGGTCTATTTAGGGGGCAAGATAATATAACATGCCATCCATATGCATATACTCACTGTTGGTAATATGGGACTGAAGTTCAGGAGACTTCAGGGACAGGAGACAAACCAATTTGGAATGAAATATAGGAAGTGTGAAAGGGAATTATGGGAAATTTATGTCCAGACTTGAGATTTCATTACTATAGGAAAGATTAGGGTGAGTAAATTCCTTCTACTAATGCACATATGTAGATTTGGAAGTCATCTGCATAGTGATAAATGAACCCCTAGCAGCTGAAGAGATCACCAATGTATAAAAATAGAAAAAAATATCAAGATCATGCCTTGGGGAAAATCTATTTTTAAGGGACAGGTTCCATCAGTCAATCAATCAATAAACATTTATTAAGCTTCTACTATGTGCCAGGCACTGTTCTAAGCACTAAGGATTAAAAAAGAGATAAAACACGATCTCTGTCCTCAAGGATCTTATAATGTAATAGGACAGATGATGATCAACTAATGAAATTTACAACGAATGGGCAGCCATATTGGAAAACCATGATAGAACAGTATTGCTAAAGTAAAGGCAGGACAGCACAGCCTTGAGCAGTAAAATTTTAGTAATGTCAAAAAGCTTGTAGAAGTCCTGGAGAGTGTGAGGAACTTGTGGCAGCTATACATGTGGTCCCACTTTTAAAACTGGAAAAATGCCAAGTATGAAAACTTAAGACAAAGAAGTTCGGTTTTTGTTCTTAGCAGTATTGATACTATATTAATAAAAGTCTTAGTCTATGAGTGTTCAGAAAGGTATTCAGGTATGACTTAGCAACTGGTATAGGTTTGTCAAGAACAGGTCATGTAAGAATAATCTGATTTTCTTTGTTGACAGATTTAATAGAATGGTACATTGAGGTATACCACAGATACAGCATTTGCCAAAGTCTCTCATGTTTTTGTGACTAAAATAGTACAGACTGAGCTAGATGAAAAACCTGTTTGAAAATGGTTGAATGACAGAGAATGAAAAGTGATTATTAGTGAACAGAGGTCTCTACTGGAGTAACCCACAGATTTATCTTTGACACTTGGTTGCTCAAAAGTTTGAAGATGAGAGCTGAGTAAAGACATTAGATCAGACAGTTTAAGAGATTGTTGGTAATAGAGAGTAATTTCATTTTTGTGGTTGGTCAGAAAACATAATTCAAGACATTTAGAAGTAGGTGATATTAATTATTTGGAGGCAATGGATATATATAGATTTATCCCCCTAGGGGTTTGGCTGTGAAAGGGAGAGGGGACATGGGACATTAGTTTCCAGAGATAATAGGTTCAAATGAACTTTCATGAGGGTAGGTATGAACTGTCTATGATTGTAGGCAGCCAGGAAGGAATCAATATGAAAGGAAGAGAGAAAATGGGATGTGAGTTTTGGGAAATAAGAGGTTAAAATAAGTTTTTTAAAGCTAAAGTATGAAGTGGGTATGATTATAGGCAGCCAGGAAGGAATCAGTTATTTAAGAAAGATTAGAGGCAATTTTAGAGAGAAAGTTTCTGGAAGAAAAAAGGAAAGGATCCATTTCAGAGCTTTGGCAGGGGGTGGACACTACCACAGTGACTCAAACAAAGGAAAATGAAGAGCGGACAATATATAGTAATGTTGAAATGTGAAGTACTGCAGAAGGGAGAATTCAAGGTGGGTGACTCCAATCTCCTCAGTAAAGTAGGAAGTTAAGTCATCTGCTGAGAAGGCAAAAGAGGCTGGTGTAGGGAATATGGTGAGATAAGAGATGGTTTGAAATTGTCACTGTAGAAAGGGGAAAAGAGTCAATCAGGCAAAAAAATTAAAAAGGTATCCATTCAGCCATGATGTATCAGTTGAAATCAGATGACAAATTTTCAGTGGGGCCCTTGGTACAGTTGGGTAACTTCCTTTACCATCACATGAGTTGGAATGAAGTGAGATGACAACAGTAAGTCAGGTTAGAGTTTAACCAGATGTGAATGGACATGGGACAAGGAAGCAAGACATTTCAAGGTAGGGGAGAGTGAATAGTTGCAGTGATTGGCTATGTGTAAAGGGAGGAAAGTAAAGCCACAACACAAAAGGTGGATTGAGCCTGGAAAATGCTGAGAACAAGCAATAGGTTTGGAAGAAGTGAGACCAGAGTGCTTCAGGAGATATAAATATATATATTGAGGTCCTCAAGTATGAGGATTTGGGTTTAGATGGAAAGTAGGATTTTGAACCAAGTATTTAACTCATGGAGACAGAAGGACAGTGACCTAGAGAACCACTTATACCATACAGATCTAATGAAAAAAAACAAAACAAAACATAAATCTTTTGTCCTTCAGACTTGGGGTCAGGAGACAAGAAAGTGAATAATTTTTGTGATACTTTAATAGCTGTATGACAATGGTCAAGTCACTTAACCTCTCTGTGCTTCATTTTCCTTATCAGTAATGTATAACTATGGCAGACCTCACAAGGTTGTTGTTAGGAAAATGCTTTTTAAGCCTTCAGTTCTATATAAATGTCACTTTTTATTATTAGACAATATATTGGGTTCATATCCTATCCATCCTTCTTTTTAAAGGCAACTGATCTTCTTACATGATTCCTTTTCAACATTTCTATGTACAAATAGCCAACTTGATCCCCTTTTACAGAAACAAAATTTTCTTTGCTTTTTCCATATTAGTCAGTCTGAATTTTTTATGACCATCTGTTCACTTTCAGTTTCCCAGGATACAGTAAAGTTCAACTACAGCTCCTCTCTACTTATTCTTCCTTTTTTATTTGAAAGTAGGAAAAGGAGAGGATAGAATTAGTTTCCTCTTTCTTGTAACTCTCTAGAAGAGTCAGTTAACTGATAACATGTTATCTGAAGTGATAGCCTCTCTTTCCTCTAGGTTGCTATTGAGATCTCCCCTCTACCATCTTCCTATGTCCCATTCCTCATTAACTCCAAGCTAGATTTCATTTTTGTCAGTGAAACAGCTTCTGTCAATCTTCCTGCAGTAATTATCTTAATTCCCACAGAAACTCCTTTCCTCCTAACAGGTCAGATACCCAATCTGTGGAAATGATTGTGATGTTTTTTTCAGGGTTTTGAGATGTTTTGTTCAGTCATTTTCTGGGTGACTATGAAAAGTATGTTGCTGGCTAGAGACATGTGATTAAGTCAAGGGCTAGTCAAGCCTTCCCCTTGAACTGCCCATTTCATCTACTGCATTCCCTGATCTTCTCCCAAGTAATAGCACAGGCTTCTCCATTCTCCATTCTAATTGGAAATGAGCTCCACAGCACAGGGACCAGAGAACTGAAAGGAACCCAGAGAGTGTAGAGCATACTCAGGGATTGAACCAAGTACCTCTGGGTCAAGCGTTTATTATGTGATTACTATGCACTGTGTTTAAGGATGAACTTATGAATGGAAAAGAAGAAACAAGCCTTATTTTCAATTGGTTTACATTTTACTGGTAGAGTCAACATGTACATATATATGTATACATATATGAATATATATACACATATAAGCACACATATGCATGTATATGTGTATGGAGAGAGAGACAGAGACAGAGAGACAGAGACAGAGACAGAGGTAGAGACAGAGAGTGAGGGAGAGAGATAATCAACTTAAGTGAGTCTTGAAAATAGAGAGGGTTTCTATGAGGCAAAGATGAAAAGTCAGTGCATTCAAGGAATTGGGGAACACTATGGAATGGAATGGAGACAGGAGATGAAGTGAAACTGTGAGGAACAGAAAGAAGGACAGTTTGGTTGGACCATAGTGTGTTGTAACGGAAGAAATATGTAATGTGGTTAAAAAGATATCTAGGGTCAAGTGGAGAAGGCTTTCAAACTAAAATAAAAGAGGTTATATTAGATCCTAGATATGAGAGTAGCATACTAGAACTTATTGATTGACAGTATGACACGGCCATATTTGTGTACCCCAAAAATCACTTGGATGTCTCCATGGAGGATGGATTGGAGTGAGAAACAAGGCAAGGAAAACAATTAGGAAGTTAATGCAATAATCTAGAAGAAAGATGATGAGGCCTTGAATGAAAGTAGAGATTGTATGAGTAAAGAAAAGGAGATATTGAGGAGCTAAAAGCAAGAACTGGAAATAGATCTTTCTTACTGTTTCAGTTAGTTGTAATTTTCATAAAGAATGAGGAATCCTTTGGTTAACCTAACAGTAATTTTGATTTCTTGGGGAAATTGGAAGTATTTATGCAACTTTCATAGAAAATGGGGTATCCCCTCATAGGAAACTTCTAAAGAGGCAAAAAATAGGTATCCTTTTTATAGGGCTCTTAGGCAGAGTGGCTATTTGGTTACTGCGTCAGGGGACTTCTAATGGGTAGTAATCAGTAATGAATCTAAATATCAAATTATGTCCAGGAACAGGTTACATTCATGCTTATGATAACTTTGTTATTTTATTCAAATAATTCAAAGCTATGATAGAGACAGGTAATTAATGACAGATGTGTTGTAATCTATTTGGTGGATTAGATATTCCTGCCCATCATAATTATTTCATCCTGTGAAGACTTTATGAATTGACTCTGACATCACTTCCTATTGATGCCAGCATACTCTTTTATATTTTTGTTCCATTATTAGTATTAAATTTTTCCTTCAGTGCTACTTATGCTGGATTAAAAAAATAATTTAATGGTGAAAGTATCCTAGAAAAATTTAGGATATGGATCTTATAGAACTTTAAGAAGTAGAACTTGTAGAACTTACTACACAGCCCAGTGCAGTTGTTCAAGTCATCTTTTGTTAATAGGTTTCCTTTCCCCTGGGAGAGTTTCAAAGAAGAGAGTGATCAACAATGTCAAAGATTATAGAGAAGTCAAGAAAAATGAGGATGGAAAAAAAGCTCTTGAATTTGGCAAGTAAGAGATTACTAGTAACTTTGGAGAGAAGAGTTTCAAATGGAATAAGGTTGGAAGTCAGATCACAGTGGGTTAAGATGAAAGTGAGTGCCAGAAGGTAGAGGCACATAATGGAGATGAGCGTTTTGAAGAAGTTTGGCTACAAAGGGCAGAAGAGATAGGAAGAGGGAGCAGAACCAAGATGGTGGATCAGGGACAACCTAGTTCAACTTTCTCAACATTTCCCAAAAAGCAGTAATAAAATAAAACCCCAAATCAAGTTTTGGAGTAGAAGAGCCAATAAAAGTCAGGGTGAGAAAATTTTTGGACCTGAGAAAACTTAGAAGGTTAGTATAAGTTTATGAGAATAGTGGAGGACTGGCCAGAGCATACACAGACAGCAGCAATAGCAGCAACTTCAGGAGCTTTCAGCCCAGAGACAGTAAAAGGGTCAAATAACTGGCCAGAAAGTTTTACAAGGGATCATTTCCTAGCACTGGGTATTGCTGAAATTGGTTGGCAACTTAATTGTCAATATGAAATTCTGGGTTGAATTTCCAAGGCAGAGAAGAACACTAGCACTTGTGGCTGCAGAGGACCAGGAGTCCTTCCTCAGTAAAGACCAGAATACAGAATAAGAAAGCAGTAACCAATCTTTGAGGATAACAGTGCCTTGGAAGAACCAAAAACTTGCAGATCTACCCACACTAGCTCTGAAAAAAAAGAGGCATGAAAAAGCCTGAAGCTTGGGACAGTGCCTTCACACCCCCAAGCAAACAGAGTCCAACTTTTACATAAAGTTCAAAGTCAAGAATTAAGCTGGAAAATGACCAAGGAATAAAAAATAATTTGAACACAAAAAGTTACAGTGCTCCTATTGTGTCAGGGAGGACCAAGACATAAACTCAGAAGACAACAAAGAAAAATGCTAATTAGAGCCAAGGAAAAGTTTAAAAAGGGGATAAGAATGGGAGTGGAAAAATTGCAAAAAGAAATGAGAGTGTTGCCAGAAAATTATGAAAAAAGAATTAGCCACTTGGCAAAAGAGGCACAAATATATTAAAGAAAAAAAAACTTTAAAAAGCAAAATTGGCCTAATGGTATAAGGGAAAAGAAAAAAAGAAGGAAAGGAAGGAAGGAAGGAAGGAAGGAAGGAAGGAAGAAAGAAAGAAAGAAAGGAAGGAAGGGAGGAAGGAAGGAAGAAAAAGGAAGAACCACTGAAGAAAAGAACTCCTTAAGAAGGAGAATAAACCAAATGAAAAAAAAGATGTAAAAAAGCTCAATGAACAAAATAATTAACAAAAAAAATTAGGATTAGGCAAGTGGAAGCTAACATGGAGCATCATGAAACAATAAAACAAAGTTAAAAGGATGAAAAATAGAGGAAAATGTGAAATATCTCATTGAGAAAACAATGAACTTGGAAAATAGATTGAGGAGAGATAATTTAAGAAATATTGGATGACTAGAAAGACATTATCAAAAAAGAGCCTAGAAATCATATGTCAAGAAATAATCAAGAAATATTTCCTTGATATCTTAGTTCTGGAGAGTAAAATAGAAATGTAAAGGATCCAACAATCATCTCCTGCAAAAGATTTAAAAATAAAAATTCACACGCAGAGGATTTGCATTGGAGGAAGAACTAGGGGAGAAGATAGGAAATGCTTGAACCTCATTCTTTTCAGAATTGGTTCAAAGAAGGAAGTGTACACACACATACATAAATATATACATTTATGTACATATATATGTATATAAACATACGTACATACATACATACACACATATACACAGACATACACACTTGTGTATAGACAGTAACTTATTGTAACACCATGCACGAGCAGCTTCCCAAAAGAATGTTATTGTGAACAGCTTTTAAGATTCTGATTACACAGTATAGTGAACACTCCATTTATTCCATTGCAAATCAAGGCAAACATTCACAACAAATCACAATATAATATTCACAACATCACATCTTATCACAGAAAATCACAATATAGTGTTCACAGCGGCTTAACATTAGAATGGCCGCACAGTTTTAACTACAGTGGCCACAATATTTAGAACAAAGAACAAAAGAATAATCATCTGGTTTCCCTAAGGGGGAAACCCTCCTTACTTAATCATTCAATCAATTCACAATACAATTATCAATCTTCCCCTTATGGGGCAATCATAGATTAACTTAATCAGTTACTTATCTAACAATCAGTCACTAAGTATCATTGTAATGCCATGCAAAGGCAACTTCCAAGGTTCAGATTACCAGCATAGTAAACCCCATTTATTCAGCAAACATTCACAGAACAGAGAAGGTCAAAACACAGTGTAACTGGTTCCTTTAGCAAGTAAGTTCTCAATTCAATTCAGGTACTACTCTACCCCTAGACAGTACATTCATTTAGTCAGTCAAAAGTCTCTTCTCAAATGCATATTAGTCTCCAACCATAAACAAAGTACATTCATTTGGTCAATCACAGAGCACAGAGAAAACTCAAAGGCTTCCCACCCCTGAATCTCAAAAGGGGCAGGAGAGCACAAAAGGCCATCCACTCTTAAGTTACAACAATTTACAACAAGGTTAAGCTCAGCATTGAGTACTCAAGGAAAGGGCCTGTTTTTCATCTTCACTCGAGGCAAGCCCTCAGCAATCTCAGCTCCTGGGGAGAGCTGGGGAGACAAGGCTCAACAAAGCCATAGCCAGTGTCCTCATCAAGTCACTCTCTGCTTGTAGAACAGTCCCAGAACCCCTAAAAACATCAGCAAGGCCTCCTTCCAAGATTTCTGTGCAGATACCACAAGAAAATCTTCCTTCAGGGCTTCTGAGCCAACAGCCAGGTTCCAGGACCTCTACAACAGCAGCACTGTCCTTCACCATCTGGTGAATCTGGCAAAACAACATCAAAACAGACAGACAAAATACTGGCATCATAGCCATACCTCCTCAGTCCTTGGCAGTTCTGGGTGGCAGTTCTCAAAAGTCCTGGGCAGTTCCAATGGCCTCTCAGCAGTCTTTCTCTCAGCAACTCAGGCTCCACAATACTGGATACCACTCTCCCAAAGTCCTTCTGGCCTTCTCTAGGCTTGGTTCTCTCTCCCAATTCACAGCTCTTCCCAGTTCAGCCCTCTTTCTTCATGTCAACAAGTCCATCCCACCGATTCACAAGCTCTGCATTTTAACACTCAACCCCAAAACCAAGCCAATACAGGGGCATCTCCAAATTCCATTACCATTACAATCATTAATCACTAAATGCAATCATTAGAAAATTACACAAACCTTCCACCCCTCAGTGTCTAGTATGCTTCAATTTCATCATGTGTCCAAGGGGAGGCCTTTTCTTCATCTTGACTTGGGGTGGTCTCTCAGGTTCTCTGGGTCCCCTTCCATGGTCCCAGCTCCTATTTAAATCCACCAAACAGTCACCCAGATTCAGAGGCAGGCAGCTCCCAGGTTCTTGTCCAGTCCTCCAGGAAGTTCTTGTTACACACTGAAGTTCACAGGGTCCAGCACATCTCAAAACCTTCACAGCTTCTGTTGCCAGGAACTCAAGGATCAGCCACACCGCAAGCAAACAAAGTCTTATCCTGGTCATACTTCTTCAGTACTCCAGCAGTTCGTCTGGCCCTAGGACCCAGAAGGAA
>JAQQSU010016292.1:0-10973 GCA_028627135.1 Pseudochirops cupreus
TGCTCTTCCCCACCATTGTAACAGTTTTCTCTTGCCTCTTTTATATGAGATAAATTTAACCTCTTCTCTCTCCCTTTCTCCTTCTCCCATTATATTCCTCTCTCGCCTCTTAATTTTATTTTTTAGATATCATCCCTTTATATTCAACTGATCCTGTGCCCCTCTGTCTATATATACATGTACACACATATACACACTCACATATGTATTTATACAAACATACACCCTCCTATACATTCATATATGTGAATGTATACATACATACATACATACATACATACATACATATATATATACACACATATTTCCTTCAACTATCCTCACACTGAGAAAAGTCTCATGAGTTACAATTATCGTTTTTCCATGTAGGAATGTAAATAGTTCAACTTTAATGAGTTCCTTATGATATCTTTTTCCTGTTTACCTTCTCATGCTTTTCTTGCTTCTTGTATTTGAAAGTCAAATTTTCTGTTCAGCTCTGGTTTTTTCATCACGAATATTTGAAAGTCCTCTATTTCATTGAATGATCATATTTTCCCCTGAAGCATTATAATCAGTTTTGGTGGGTAGCTGATTCTTAGTTTTAATCCTAGCTCCTTTGATCTCCAAAATATCATATTCCAAGCCCCATGATCCCATTTTGTAGAAGCTGCTAGATCATATGTTATCCTGATTGTGTTTCCACAATACTCAAATTGTTTCTTCCTGACAGCTTGTAATATTTTCTCCTTGACCTGGGAACTCTGGAATTTGGCTATGATATTCCTAGGAGTTTTCTTTTTGAGATATTTTTCAAGAGGTGATCAGTGAATTCTTTCAAATTTCTCTTTTGCCCTCTGGTTCTAGAATATCAGGGCAATTTTCCCTGAGAATTTACTGACAATTATTTCTAGGCTCTTTTTTTGACCATGGCTTTCAAGTAGACCAATAAGTTTTAAATTATCTCTCCTGGATCTATTTTCCAGGTCAGTGGTTTTTCCAATGAGATATTTCACATTGCCTTCTATTTTTTCATTTGTTTGGATCTATTTAATAGTATCTTGATTTCTCCTAAAGTCATTAGCTTCCATTTGCTCCAATCTAATTTTGAAGGAATTATTCTCCCAGTAAGTTATTGAAATTTCATTTCCATCTGACCAATTTGGCTTTTTAAGGCATTCTTCTCATCATTGGCTTTTTGGGCCTCTTTTGCCATTTGAGTTAGTCTATTTTTTAAGGTGTTATTTTCTTCAGTATTTTTGGGGGTCTCTTTTAGCAAGCTGTTGAATCACTTTCCATGATTTTCTTGCATAATTCTCATTTCTCTTCCCAATTCTTCCTCCACTTCTCTTACTTGATTTTCAAAATCCATCTTGAGCTCCTCCATGGCCTATAACCAGTTCATATTTTTCTTGGAAGCTTTTGATGCAGGAGTTTTGACTTTGTTTGTCTTCTTCTGGTTCCATGTTTTGATTCTTTGGTCTGATTGCGCTTCCTCTGCTTGCTTATCTTGCCAGCCAATTAGTTGACTTTTGAGCTCTTTGCCACAGTAGAATTCTGCTTCCAGAGTGGAGAGAGCTGTGTCTCAAATTGCTGGGGCTTTCACAAATGTTGTCAGAGGTCTGAGGAGGGCACCCTCTCTACAGCCACCACAAGTTCTGGTACACTGGTGTTCCTCACCCCAGGACCACCACCCAAGACTGCAACTCAGATCCAAGCAGGTCAAACCAAAAGCAATTACATTCTTACAAGAGACTCTTACAAGAGACTATTGTCTCTTGGTCCCCCTACAATCTGCACACCAGGAGTTCCAGAGGAAGCCATGTGGCGTGCCTCCACAACCTCTGACAGCCTGGGAACAGGGTCTGGCCCCCACTGTTCTGTCACCCAGTTCCAACAGAGTTCCCTACTGACCTTTTATTTTCTCTTTGGTGTTTATAGGTTGAGAAGTCTGGAAACTACCACAGCTGCTGGTGATTCACTCTCCTGAAGTCTGCTCTGGCCAGTCTGTGCCACTGGTCAGGGCTACCCTGGGTCTGGGCCTGTGGGACTCATGCAGGACTGCTCAGGCCCCAGCCTGGTGAGATAGACCTTATTGTCGGCCTGCCAGGCTGCCTTCAGCAGGAGATTTGTTTCTCTCTCTCACTTTGTGGGTTCTGTAGCTCTAAAATTTGTTTAGAGTCATAGTTACAGGTATTGGAGGTGGTTGGTGTGGGAGCTTAAGCAAGTTCCTGCTTTTACTCCACCATCTTGGCTCTGCCCCTCATGTTTCAGGTCTAAAAACTCAAAGATTAATTCTCCTCATTTTGAACTTAAAAATCATAGTAGACAAGAATTCTACCTATTACAAAAACTTTCTATATAAAAAATTCTTAAGGTAGATTCTGTAAACTTAATTATTTTAATGTTTTCATAACTGTATTTCAGTGATAATAATAGTCATGATAACTTTTTGTTGTTCATTCATTACAGCTGTGTCCTATTCTTCATGAGCCCATTTGCAGTTTTCTTGACAAAGATACTGGAATAGTTTCCTATTTCCTTTTCTGGCTCATCTTATAGATGAGGAAATTGAGGCAAACAGGGTTAAGTGACTTGCCCAGGTTCACACAGCTAGTAAGCTTCTGGATTTGAACTCAGTAAGGTGAGTCTTCCTGACTCCAAACCCAGTGCTCTATCCACTGTACCACCTAGTTGCCACAGTACCAATAATAGCTAGCATTTTTAGTGCCAAGTATGTGCCAGGTACTGGGCTAAGCCCTTTACAAATATTACCTCATTTTATTCTCTCAACATCCCTAGGAGTTAAGTACTGTATTTATCCCTATTTTTTAATTGAAGACAAGGAAGCAGAGATGAGATTACTTGCCCAGGGTATACAGTTAGGGATTGTCTGAGGTTAGATATGAACTCAGATCTTCCTCACTTCAGGCCCAGTAAGCCATCTACTGTACCACATCCCTAGCTTTGTTTTCTAATATAACTGGTTTCTTTGGTAATCCTATGTATTTATTTTATGTATTTAGAAATGTAATTCTGAGAAGGGGTCCATAGATTTCACCCCGCTGCCATGACCCAGGAAAGAAGAAGATCCTTCCTGCTGATGTGGCATCCTGTATTGGCCACTCAATGTCAGACAGTTTAGGCACACAGAATAACAACCTTCAGCTGCCCCATTGTGTAACAGGGAGAATGCCCGGGAGCGCATTTGCTGAGGGATGAGTCGAGGCTGTTCTGAGGCTCGAACATTAGAGCACACTATTCCAACATTTGCTTAGGACCCATTCAGAGCTGAACTCTGAGCATGTTTAATCTTGTTTAAAATGGAATCTCTTAGAATATATCTGGAAACGACAGGAAAGGCTGGGAATTGAGCTGATATTTACTTTGGAAACAGAAGGCTGCTGACTTTCAGTAAAACATTTCATTTTCAGGGCACATAGACAATATGCATTTTCTATAGTCTGGGACCAGACTGTGCACTGACTAGTATTTTTCTTTAGTTTTCACAACGTGTCCATATTGTCTCTGCAAATAGAGAATAATAATTAATAACTAGCATTTACACAGCACATATAGACTTGTAAAGTGCTTTACATGCATTCCCATTTGATCCTCAGGATGGTTCTGAATGGTTTTTGTTGTTGTTCAGTTGCGTTGGACCCTTTATGACCCCATCTGGGGTTTTCTTGGTCCTGGAGTGGTTTGGCATTTCCTTCTCCAACTCATTTGACAGAAGGGGAAACTGAGGCAAACAGGGTTAAGTGATTTGCACAGGGTCACACAGCTAGTAAGTGTTTGAGGATAGATCTGAACTCATGAAGATGAGTCTTCCTGACTCCAGAGAAAATGAGGCTGGTGGCCTTGCACAGCCCTCCTTCACACAAATCTAACTCATTTGTCAGTCATGTCATCATCCTCCTAATGTTACGGTCCTCTTTGAGGATAAAGAACAAGCCATAACAAACCACACATAGTCCAGTGCTCTATCCACTGCACCACCTGGCTACTATCTGAATGAGAGATGTTATGATCATCCCCACTTTCAGCTGAGGAAATAGCGGCTGAAAGGGGTTAAGTGACTTCCCCACGGACCACAACAATTGAAACTCTTTAGCGCCATACTTTAATTTCTTTGAAAAATCAGATGCTAATTGAAGCGAAGAACTATCTTACTTTCCTCTTTGTAAGTCCTGAGGTAAGCACTTACTACAGCAAGCACTTAATACATGTTTTTATTTATATACTCAAAACTATCTCCCCCAAGCGCCTAGTACGGTGCTCGGCAGGTAGTAGCTGCTCGTGCAATACAAATCGACTTGGTTTGAAAGCCCTCGCTTCAAAGTACAGCTGACTTCCAAAGTCAGTCTGAGGCTCCCTTGCTTACCCTGTTCCCCAGAAGTTCATCCTGCACTCTTTCCACCGTAACACCACCACTACCTAACCACCGCCTTGTAACTACCAGATGCTACTGCTTCTCACCAGTACGGAAATTGCCACGGTTCTTATTTATTCCACTCCTCAGAGGTCCTTAATTAACTGGTTTACAAACAGATTTCAGGGGGTCCATGAATTTGAAAGAAAAAAAATTAAATCTTTATTTTCAATAACTTTTGTTTTCCTTCATAAACGTGTGTATTTTGTTTTATGCATTTAAAAATATCATCAGGGGGGGGCTAGGTGACTCAGTGAATAGAGCACTGGCCCTGGAGTAAGGAGGACCTGAGTTCAAATGTGACCTCAGACACTTAACACTTACTAGCCATGTGACCTTGGGCAAGTCACTTAACCCCAATTGCCCGGCCTGTCCCCCTCCAAAAAAAAAGACCAAAAAAAATATTATCAGGTCAAGTTTAAAAATATTACAAGTGGCCAGAAAGAAACAATTCAAATAACAGGGATCCACAATCAGGATCACACATGACTTAGCAGCTGCAACATTAAAGGAATGGAGGTCATGGAACAGGATATTCTGGAAGGCAAAGAAGTGAGGACTACAACCAAGAATCACCTACCCAGTGAAATTAAGCATAATACTTCAAGGGGAAAAAATGGTTATTTAATTAAATAGAAGGATTTCAAATGCCTTCGTAAGGAGACCAGAACTAAACCAACAATTTGATCTCCAATATCAAGACACAAGAGAAGCATAAAAAAAAGTTAAAAAGAGAAAAGAAAACATAAAAGACTCAATGGAGCTGAACTGTTTACATCCCTACATGAGAAGATGATACTTGTAATTCTTAAAAATTGTACCACTAATAGTACAGCTAGAAGGAATATACGTAGATAGAGGGTACGGGTACAAGGCGAATATGAGGGAATGACATAAAAAAATTAGCTAAGGGATGAGAAAGAGGAGTATACTGGGCACAGAAGGAAGGGAGAAGAAGAATGGGGTAAATTATTGTGCATGAAAAGGGTGAAAAACTTATTACCATAGAGGGGAAACTGGGAGGGTGGGTGATGGGCATTGCTTGAACCTTGCTCTCATTAGTATTGGCTTAAAGAGGAAATAATATACACAATCAGTTGAATATAGAAATCTACTTACCCATGAGTGAAGTAGGAGGGGAAGAGCTTAAGTAAAGAGGGTTGGGGAGAGGGGGGACTGACATAAAGGAGGGCAGATCAGGGTAAGTGGTAGACAGAAGTAAAACACTGGTGAGGAGAGAAAGGGTGAAATGAGAAAGAAGACAATCAGGAGGAAAAATAGGATGGAGCGAAATACACAGTTAGTAATCACAACTGTGAATGTGAATGGGAGGAACTCTTCCATAAGATAGAAGAAGATAGCAGAATGAACCAAAAACCAGAATCCTACAATATGTTGCTTACAAGAAACACGCTTGAAGCAGAGAGATGCACACAGAGTAAACCTAATTAAAAGAGATAAGGAAGGAAACTACAGCTTATTAAAAGATACCATAGACAATGAAGTAATATCAATACTAAACATATAAGCACCAAGTGGTATACCATTCAAATTCTTAAAGGAGTTAAGTTACAGTTTCATGACCAAACAAGAGATGAGAGCATAACAAAATGTAAAACAGCTAATTTTGATTATATTAAATTTAAAAGCTTTTGCACAAAACAAAACCGGTGCAACCAAGATTAGAAGGAAAACAGAAATCTGGGAAACAGTCTTTATAGCAAGTGTCTGATAAAAGCCTCATTTCTCAAATATATATAGAACTGAATTTATAGGAATACAAGTCATTCTCTGATTGATAAATGGTCAAAGCATATGAATAGGCAGTTCTCTGAGGAAGAAATCAAAGCTCTCTATAGCCATATGCAGAAGCTCTTTAAATCACTTTTGATTATAGAAATGCAAATTAAAACAACTCTGAGGCCTCATACCTATCAGATTGGCTAATGTGACCAAAAAAAAAAAAAAAAGGAAAATGTTGGAGAAGACATGAGAAAATTGGGACACTAATGCATTGTTGATGGAATTGTGAGCTGATCCAGCCATTCTGGAGATCAGTTTGGAAATGTGCCCAAAGGGCAATCAAATTGCATACCCTTTAATTCAGCAATATCATCACTGGGTTTGCATCCCAAAGAGATCATAAAAAAAGGAAAAGGACCCACATGTGCAAAAATATAGCAACTCCTTTTGTGGTGGCAAAGAATTGGAAATTGACGGGTTGCCCATCAATTGGAGAACAACTGAACAAGTTGTGGTATACGAATGTAATGGAATACTCGTGTGCAATAAGAAATGATGAACAAGGAAATTTCAGAAAAACCTGGAAAGACACATACAAGCTTATGTAAAGTGAAATGAACAGAACTGGAAAAACATTGTACACGGTATTAGCAATAATGTGTGATGTTCTTTTTTGTGCTTTTTTTTTCCCTTTTGATCTGTTTCTTTTTTCACAACTGTGACTAATATGGAAATGATAGCATATGTATAACCTAAATTAAATTGCCTACCATTTTAGGAAAAAGGAAGGGGGCAGAGGGAGGGAGTATAATTTGGAACTCTAAGTCTTATAAAAATGAATTCTAAAAATTGTCTTGATATGTAATTGGGAAAAAAAATACTCTTTAAAAAAAAGTCATGGGACTTAAAAACAACAACAACCTGGAAAGCCTTATATAAACTGATGCAAGGTGAAGTGAGCAGAACCAGAAGAACACTGTACACTGTAACAGCATCATTATACAATGATCAGCTGTAAATGACTTAGCTATTCTTAGAAATTCAAAAGATCCAAGACAATTCCGAAGGACTCATAATGAAACATGCTATCTACCTCCAGAGAAAGAAATGATAAGAGTTTGAATGCAGCTTCAAGAGTACTTTTTAAAACTTTTTTTTTTACTTTTCTTGGGGTTTTTTTGTTTGTTTTCTTTCACAACATGGCTAATAAGGAAATGTTTTGCATGACTTGCAAATGTACAATCTATGTCAAATTGATCACTTTCTCAGAAAGGAAAAAGAGGAAGGTAGGGAATTTGGAGCTCAAAAGTTTCAAAACTGAAAGCTAAATTTTTTTTTACCTATAATTGGGAAAAAAAACTTCATTAGAAAAAGGCATATTCATTAGCTCTGAGTGGTACAATAGATCACACTGAGTCTGTAGACAGGAGGGCCTGAGTTCAACTCTGGTCTCAGACATTTATTAGCTGTGCGACCCTAGGCAAGTCATTTAACCTCTGTCTGCCTCAGTTTCCTCATCAGTAATATGGGGATAACAACAGCCCCTACCTCCCAGGGTTGTAAGGATCAAATGAAATATTTTCAAAGCCCTTAGCACAGTGCTTGGTGCATAGTAGGTGCCTAATAAATGCTTATTCCCTCCCTAAAATGCACATATATATGTGTATAAATATATATTTCTATGTATATACACATATATATATGCTTTGGGGCTGGATTTGTAAGAGTTAAGAGACTGGGTTACCTTTGTGACCTCTTTGGATCATTTCTTATTATTTTTTTTAGAAAGTAATAATCACAAGGTATCCCAAAATGCTGACTTGCATATACATAAGTTTGCATGTATCAACAATTCAGTGGTAAGAGCAACCCAAAGCAAAGAAACCCTCACCGAGGCCTAGGATCCAGGCCTTCAAGTGGCTCCCCTAAACCAGTGACTCTCTATGTCTTCCATCACACTCAAAACAAATAGCTGTGTTTGATGTGTTTATTCCTATGTGCAATCAACAATGGTTCTTTTTAACTTCTAGCCAAGGAAAATAAATGCAAATGGCTAACCATAATTGGGATTTGATGAGTACAAATAAGGACTAACACAGCATTCAAGTTTACAGCCTATTGGATAATCCCAAAACAATTAGTGAGAGGCAAACTCCTTACAGCAGCTGTAAGGCTTCATAAATAAGGCTTTCCTGACTTTTATGCATGTAAAATTTTACCATAAATGTTGCATTAGTAATTTTTGTTTCAGGAGGTTTTGTTCTGAGTAATCCAGGGAAGACTAATTTAATCCTTGGTCAGGACCACCCCATTCCCCACCTTGTTATTCACAGCTAAACCCAACTGAAACCAAAATATGGCTTGAGGTTTAGTAAATCCTGAGAATTGGGCAATTTCTTGGAATTTAGGGGGACACTACAAAAGGAGGCTTTGGGAGAGCAGAGGAGGTGCCAGGTGGAGGGCCTAGAGAGAAGATTCCCAGAAATCCTTGGACTGTCTCAGCCGGGTTTATTCCCCTACTGTTCTTCTTGCCTGAAACACCATTTTCCTTAAATCTGCCACAACTAGAGGCTCAGAGGTTCTCACTTAAGTTCTCAAGGTTGACAGAACAGACATATTTTTAAAACTGAAATGACCGGGGATTGTTTAGCTGATACACTAATTAAAAAACAGAAATGCTAAGTGGGGAAGCTGACATCAGCTATCTTATTTGGCCAGCAGTTGAGTCTTGCAGTCATGAAGATGCAGACAGGTAGATAAATCACTTTAATTTAAAAATGAAAATCCCTTTAGAAACCTGGCTGACATCCAGCCCTGACCAAAGGAACTGATTAGCCAGTGCTATATGCTGGCTTAGGGAGATTCAGAGATTCCAGTAAAATTCCTGATTGAAGAGTTTATAGGCAAACTATTGATATTCATGGTGGTCTTGCTTTGGGAGAAAGAAAAAAAAATTCCTTCAAAGTCAAAGATGCAAGATACGCTCTGGAGCTGGAAGGTGCTGGAGTGGTCATTTAGTTTCCCCTCCTCACCCTCATCTTTACATATGAGGAAAATGAATCCCAGAGAGTAAGGGTCTGGTCAAGGTCACATAAGTAATAAGGAAAAAAGCCAAGACTGGAATCGAGATCTTCAGAGTCCAAATTCAGGTCTCTATTTCCCATCATAGCAAGATTCAGGATGAGAGAAAATAAGACAATAAAGTAGGCACAAGAAATAGCCAAAAGCAAGAAAAGGAGCTATAAACTTTCTTCCCTAAAGGATATAGCATTTTGCCAAAAACACCCTACCTGCTGCTTTTAAAGTCATCCTGTGCAACATTGCTTAAAAGAGCATAAGTTGTTAAATTTCACTTTTTGTTAACTAGATCCTTCACCTACTGTGAATGCTTTTTCCTCTTTTTTTTTGGAGGGAGAGAGGCAGGGTAACTAGGGTTAAGTGACTTGCCCAAGATCACACAGCTAGTAAGTTTTAAGTGTCTGAGGTGGAATTTGAACTCAGGTCCTCCTGACTCCAGGGCTTGTGCTGTATTCACTGCATCACCTAGCTGCCCCTCCTCTTTTTTTTTTTTAATGCTTTCTTTTCAAAATATTATTTTATTGTTGACTTAATAAGCATCAACAAATACACAAGGAAGAGGATTGTCTAAGAAATTGTGAACTTAAATGACATATCCCACTTTTAAAAGAAATGCATACATATTAAATTTAACAAGGTAATAAAATTAGCATTTATGTCCCCTTCTAAATCTTTTTTTTCTTTTGTTCATTTTTTTAAAGAAAGGTTTTTATTAATACCTTTTCTGCCTAAATACAAGGTGTCTCAAAAGTCATAGCAGTTTCAAGCTATTAAATTATTATTTAATATTTATTATTAAGTGATTCATTTTCTTTTTATATCATTTGTTTTATTTATTAATAAAATACATTTACTATTATATATTAATTTAAATCTTGATTTTTTTTTAAATGTAACCTATTAAAGCTTGAAACTGCACTAAGAATTTTGGGACACTCTATACATCATTACCCACCATCCCATATGGTTCACCACATCGCTATCTATTAATATCATTGGCCTGTGTGATCATACTAGTGACTTATAATACCCCAAACAAACCAGGACACTGAAGTGACCCCACATCCCAACCCCTGTAGATAAGCTGACATGCTTGTGCGCATGTGCACATGCGTGTACACACACACACACACACACACACACACACACACACACACACACACACACCCCTCTTGCCTGTCTAATAGGCAGGACAGGTAGAAAAGCAAGAAAGAAGAGACTCTCTCTATCCCCTGTCCTCCTGCCATTTTTTGCCCCCACCTCTCATATACCCAAGAGCCTTCTCTTACTAACCTTGCTCCCCATCTGATGTACTTTATTCCTTTGGAACTAAAAATTAAAGAGACAATTAGTCAGACATCATAGGACTATGGCATTTATATAGCATTTTACATAACACTTTAAGATTTTATAAAGTTCTTAATATATAGATTATTTCATCAACCATATTTTTTAAGAAATCCACTTTAATAAGAGTTATTGTAAGAAAAGAAATAAATGTTTCCATTTACTCCTCTAGGTTGCCTTGCAGTCCCCTCAAAACCAAGAGACCTAGGACCAAACTTCATTCTTCCCTCAAATTTCCTCTACCTCCCTACTTCCCTATTTCTATTATCCATCTTCCCAGTCTCAAAAGGCCAAAACATTGGTATGATCATCAGCTCCTCCCTCACCTACTCTCCACCCAGTAGTAAATGTTTAACAACAGGAGGAGAAAATGTACCCATAGACATACTTT
>JAQQSU010016293.1:0-10973 GCA_028627135.1 Pseudochirops cupreus
AAAAAATATAGTACATTAAAAAGCCTACACAATCTCATGAACATTGTCTACATCTGACAATACTAAATCCAAAGCATTCAAAGGTCACTACTGAGACTGTTTTTCTTGAGAGTTTTGACTTGTTCAAAAATGGATCCAAATAAAACACATAGTTTTATTTGTTTTGTCATATAATCGTTTTCATGACTGCTTTTCATCTGGAATTGAATCCTTCCAAACATTCTGTATCTTTTCTGCTTTTGAATAGTATCACCATGTTTTGGAGATACTTTAGTTATCCTGTTATGCCTCATTAGTCAGTGACTAGATAGATCAGTCATTTCATCTTTATGGCTTTAACTTTCCCTATATTTGACAGAACTGTCCTCCATTATCTTCCCCACTCTTGGAACAAATCCTTAATTGGCTTTTTACCAAAAAAAAAATGTGTCTCATTCTGTATCATAAACTATACCTCTTGTAAAGAAGCAAATGGTTAAGTTTCATCAGTTGATCCTCTGGAATCATGCATGGTCCCTGTGTTGATAATAGTTGTGACAGTTTCAAAGTTGTTTGTTTTTAGTGTTTTTATTGTTCTGAGCAGAAGCTCATTTCATTGACCAAAGTCCCACTTTGAACAGCTTTGTCTTTGGAGAAATGAAAGTATATGCAGCCACAACACGTACACATGCACACACAACAAATCCAAGCAGGCCTTAAATGATAGCACAAATACTGATGTAAAAATTATATATTCCTATTCCTCAAGGCAGATTCAACAATTATTAGCTAAGAGCAAGTATTAGCTGGCTGGGTAGTACTTCTCTTTGGTGTTTTGATGAAGGTTGACATTTTTGACATTAAGGGTTAATGAGTTGCCACTCAGAATGAGGTCACAAATGGCTAATTGCACCTTCAGCTGAGTAATTACTGTCATGTATCAAATTCTCATTCCATGTAATTATATGGGAAATGGGTGCCCTGACTTGCTTGCCCAGGAATAGGTTTACTGTCTATAACCCTCTCTGTGGGAATTTCTGAGTATTACCCAGGAGCCAAATCCAGCTGCAATTTGATCTGGTGTATGTGATATAGATACAGAAATTTCCATGCCTCTTCAAAAAACCTGGCCCAAAAGATGTCAGCCAGAGTCACTTTAAAGTTTCAGGCTCCTCTGATTCTGTAATTTTGCTGCTGTCAGCTCCTATATTCTTTCTCTCAGGTTAGATATTCATTAAATTCATGAGGGCTGTTCCAGGCTTTCCTCTTCTCTCCCAAAAATAACTACCAAAGCTCAGCTTATCATCAACATTTACACAAAATGGCTGGATGCTTCTTAAATGAAGAATTGGGGGCAGGAGGCAGGTATCTGAAATAGAGATTTCTCCTGAAGTGATTCTCTTTGCCACATAACTGGCCAGCTCCTCTGTCTTGCATCATTGCTCAGATAAAAATGAAGTAGCTGAGGCATTTTATGAGGAGGAGGACATAATGCTTTGAAAATTTATGCCTCTCCTCGCACCAGTGGAATACACTCCTGGGGTAAACTGAAGAACAAATTTTCTTGGTTCTCTGGGGACCCCAGGACAGGTGATTAATTTAGCCCATTCTGTACTCTCTAATCTGATGCAGCAGTCGATATTAATAGTTAGTGGCATTAGGTTCTGAGCTAATAGACATTGCTCCCTCATTAACCAGGAAGTTTAAATATTCCACAGGGCAATGGGAACTTGATGTATAAAGCAAGGCAGGCACCCTCACTTCAACTTAAGGGATGAGGAAAATATATTGATTCCGGCTTAGCTTCAAGTTTCAATGGAAAGACTATGTACATGAAATTCCAAAAAAAATGGATGAAGTGTTTAATGTAGATTCTGGATTAGAAGTCTGGGGATCCATGACATTGCAGGTTAGCCCCTTTGAATCCTGTTCATAGAAGAAGTCATCCGAAGTACTTGTAGTTACCAAAAGAACATGAAGTGTAAAGACAAAATATTTCCTCTGGGTCCAATAATGCATTTCTAATGCATTCCTTCTGCTAACAGAACTCCCATGAAAGTCATTGACAGTTTCACAAATGTAAGTGTTTTTTAGGATTGCCTCCTCTGGGAATGTGGAGTACAATGATTCTACTGCTCTTCTTCACTGTGTTCTATGCACAGACACACACAACACACATGATACATCACCCAGGAATTCACAAACTTAATCATCACTTTATTCTTTCTTCATCCCCAGGGTATTGGGCTGATCAGAGGCCCTGGCTTCTGGGAGCCAGAGGAAGCTGAAACTCCACACTTCTGTTTCAAATCTCAGTCTCTTGGTGTTTAGGGGAATTAATGACCTACTCCAAAAGGGAATCTAAATCACCAGATTCTAAGCCTTAGTATATTGAGGGTTCATAGTAGCATAAGATTATATATTTGGAGTCTGGAGAAGACCTCAAAGGCAACTGAATCCAACTCTTTTATTTTATATATGAAGAGAGTGAAGTCAAGAGGTTAACCAACTTGGCTAGGGTCACAAGTGTTTGAAACCACATTTGAGCTCAAATCTTCTTGATTCATTGTTCCATTTGCCAGGGAGTGTTTCTGGGATCCCAGAAACTGGGAGCTAAGGGGCTATTATACATATAGGCTCTATGCTTGTGTGTTTTATCCATGCATTGGTGTTAAATTTAGAGAGATCTAATGTTCGGGTGGTCTATTTGTGCCCAACCTGTGGTAAAGTCTTTCAAGCTTTTATGGGTCTGATCAACCACAGTGGGACACACTATATCTTGACTCAAACATAGTGATGAAATTTCGGTCATCTTAAAGAATGAAGAACAACAACTAACTGTTAGCCATAGCATCTAGAGATGATGAGCTCAAAGTAGGATTTTTGTCTAGCCTACAGGGAACTTGTCAGCTCCATTTTATGTTTCCCCTACCACTGGCGTCTGAAAAATATGAACAAGGAGGCCCATTTTGACTTCATGTTTAGTCATATCAAAAGACACTATAGGGTCAATGGGGTCTATTAAAGAACCCTAGAGTGTCTATTAAATAGTCATTCCTAATTTCAAGATGGACAAATTCCTCTTTCTGGCTCTGCTCAGTCCCTTGATTCCAAGTTAGTTTTTGCAGAGAAGAAAATGTTTTCCCTGGATGATCATCCCATAAACTTCAGCCCTAACCTTACATGGTCCATCTGCTCTCTTACCCTCCCATTCTAATTTGTCCCCTGTTCAATTATTTAACACTCTTTTAAAAAATACTGCACTCCTTCAGTTCTGCCTCCTGTTGTGTTCTTTTACTTTGGGAGATCAAAAGTTGCTACGTCCCTGACCACTTTGGACATGTGCTCTCCTATGCCCCCTGAAGCACTGCACCAGAAGACTGGGTAAGCCTACGATGTCTTCATTCTCCCCACTTCTCCCTTTTACATAATGTCTGTGGTATAATTATGAAGCAGTCTAGGTTCAATCCCTCTGCTTCAGTCACATACTGTAGAATGGTCACTCTGACCAACATTCATAATTGTACCTCCATACCAGAATTCTGAAATTCCTTTCTCTGAACAAATTATGCCCTCCTTTCATTTCTATCTCTGTCTTATTGCTCTTAAACATTTTTTTTCTCTCTCTCACTATGACCTCTATCTATTCCCACCTCCTCCTCCCTGTTCTTCCAACCCATCCCTCTCTACTATGACTTTGATTTCTTCCCTTCATAGTATTAATCCTATGGTTGACCATTTCTTCCCCATTATTTCTTCAATCTATACTCCTATATTTCTTTAACCTTTCATAGTTAAATTTATTGAAATACTTGTCGACTTCCTTTTCCTCAACTCCCACTCTCTCTTCTAACTTCCCTTCTCATTTACTTACTATCGAGCCTGGCTTCCAATCCTCCCACTCACCCAAAACTACTCTCTCTAAGGTTACCAATAATCTCTTACCTTATAAATTTAATGATTCTACTTATAAAAATATCAGATGTAAAAAAGTATGCTTTATTCACTTTATGGTTTTTTTTTTCAAATTTCTAATTGGAGCTATAAGAACTTTATGGAATCCTAAATACTTCTGCTTTTACAAATTTGATAAGCAGGAAACAATTTGAGATTAGAAAAAAAAACTATCACTGTGATAGTGGTAATTTAATAGTTCTCTGAACTCAACTGTTCTCAAAAGACATGAACAGCTACCCAAGGTACACATGGACATTAAAGGAACTAAGGAAAAAGGGAGTAGGTTATAGATGGTGCATACTTGGTGCATAGTGAGCTGGTATGGAAATTAGAAGACCTTTGTGAAATTGGACAAACTGTTAAACATGTCTAGGTTTCATTTTCCTCCTCTCTAAAGTGGGGAAATTGGAATAGATGTTCTCTAAAGTTTCTTCCAGCTTTGACATTGCATTATTCTAGGAAGAAAAACAATCTGAATTTGTTGAAACATAGCTTTAACTCATTCACTTAGTCTTAAGTGCATGCTATAGGATTTTTCTACCTGTTCTACTGTAACCTTGAGAAAATCACTCAAGTGCTTTGTGCCTTATTTTTCCCTTCCTGAAAATGAGGATCATTAATCTATTCATGTGTATACATTGTAGAAATTCCATGGAAATTCCCAAGATAAAAGATTTAGTTATTCAGTTCTACACCTTTTAAATGGCTTTGGAAGTCCAAAAGACCATTGTCAATATTTAATAATACATATGGGTCATAACCTCTTTGTGCTTACAGTGGTGATGGTGATAAAAATGATCAAAATGTTTAAATAAGTAGATTAATGAACACAGTTTGAAATTTATATGACTACATTCAGATTGAAAGGGAGAGAATTTAAGTGAAACGATATTGCCGATTGACCTTTTATAAGCATTTTAAGACATTTCCCTCTTTCATTGTATAATTAAAGATTTTTAAAAAGGTGGTAGTTCATTTCATTTTGTTTTTTCTTCCTTTCTTCTTTCACCTGGCTCTTTGGAACCAGGAGATTTTGATGTGTGTATTTGGAAGGATGGTCAATATCAGAAGTCCTGGCAGGTTATGTTAGAATAAAGTGTGATTTTCTTATAATGCATTACACATAAAATGCTGAGTTTTAGGTAAGCAGAAATAGAATTTGTTATAAAAAAAATCCACCTTTTTCTAAAGGATAACATTTTTATCTTGCGGGTGGTTTAAGCTATTGAATAACTAAAATCTTTTCCTCAAAGCAGAGACCCACTATGCCAAAGAGTTGTATTGGTGCACCATTTTATCTATTTCATACTCATGTCATTCATTGATCAGATTTGGGGGTGGGAGGTGCACAATGTTTTTATGGAGTGCTTTGTTATTATTAATAGTATAATAATATAATTAATAATTAACAATAATTGGCATTTGTGTAGTGCTTTAATGTTTGTGAAGCAGTTTATATATGTAAGCTCATTTGTTATTCACAATAATCCTGTGAGGTAGGTGCTATCATTATTCTGATTTTAGGGATGAAGAAATCGAAGCTGAGAGATGTTAAGTGAATTGTCTAGGGTTATGACTTTCCAACTTTAGGTCCAGTACTCTTAGCCACTATACCACTGTTATGGGAATCTGAAGATCTTAGGCCCTTTGATAGGCTTAAGTGGCTCTGAGAACCTTCCCTGATTTGAAAGTATACTCTGCCCCCTAATAGGCTGAATGTGGTCACATGGAGCCTGTGGCGGGAAGCTTGTTCTTCAGGAATGCCCATGCCTTATTACTTTGTGATGGGGCAGTGGGTCAAGAGGGCTGTGACAGTCTCTGATCCAGGAGAAGGCTATATATGCCCTGATGTGAGGTTTTGCTTTGGGGCTCACTTAGGGAAGAGTTGTGTGATTTGGCAGCCGTTGAGCCCCACTGGCTTTGAAAACCCAGATGTTGGTGCTTCCCTGTCTGGTAACTGACTAGGTATGGATGTGATGGTCAGATGGCTGGAAACGCATCTGCCGATCTGTTTGTCTGTCTGCTTATAACTTGTGTTTGTATTCTGTTTGCATTCTCTGAAGTTCAGGGTGCTGACTTTTTCCCCCGAACTAGGTAAATGATATATGTTTGATTGATTAAAGTGAGATTGTTAACCTATTTTGAGTTGCTTTCCTTTAGAAAAGCAGATCTAAGAACCTGTGCTAGCAGCCATCCTGGGTATGCTAGGGTGCTTGCTGATACAACCACCTCACTGTATCTTTAAAAAATTTGACTGACAGATATTTGCTTTGCAAAAAGAACCTGTCATTTCTCTTGTGAAATTGTTTTCCTTTAGGAACTTTTACCTTTCATTATGGCAAATAATAGTTTTGATCAGATAATTTGTAAACATAATTTGTGATGACTTTGAATGTGTATGTGAATGTGTATGGAATAGAAAAAGAATATCTCCTCTGGAAGAACATGCTAGGTTTGTTCTTCTTATCCAAAATCTTGGCCTCAGTTTCTTTTTCTGTAAAATGGACATGTTGGACCAGGTGGCCTCCTGCTTACTGTCAGAGAATTATCTGTACTGAGAGGAATGGGGCCCTCTTGGGAGAAGCATACCAGTTAGAGGAAGTGTACATGTTATGGGTCAAAGATCGAAGCCCCATTTGAAATCAAAGAAATATATTAGGAAAGAAAACTAAGAAAACTATTGATAGCAGTTTCAACTTCTTAGGGTACAGATTTAGTTTTTATAAATTTTCATCCCTTTTTGTAGTACATAAGCATCAACACTCCCCCTTAACTTAGGAGCAGTAACATCTTTCATGGGAGAAGGACAGGTAGAGAAAGGACGATCATTCAAGGGAGAAAAAGAGGTTTCTGGGGGAATATTTGCCATCCACATGTCAGTGTTTGTTATCAGAATGAGAGGACATTCCCTATTCAAGGGCAGGAAACAAAGGGAGGTGACTAAATAGTTTTATAACTGTGGAACAGGTACTTTTAGACAAAATTTCAGGATAGAGGTAAACATTTAGACAAGATTGTAGCTGTCTTTTATCCAAGGACACAAATAGTAGTTACAATAGTGAATGATAGAGCCCACTTTACATAATTTGTTATATTTTATTTCTCCTACTTTCCGCTATTAGTCTACCAGGTGCTTGGGGAATTTCTACATTTAGTAGTCCATCATGACATGGAATGATTATGGTTTCTATTTCTTCCCCACACACCCTTCTAGCCCTAGACCCTTTATCCTGTGATCCTATGACCCATAGGGCTAGTAGCTGTTTATTTCCCTGTTAGTTTACTGAGCAAATTTATAGAAATAGCTGAATAAAGAAAGCTATATGTTGCAAATATCATGTATATTTTAAAAAATTATTCATAATAATTACATAAACAATGTCACATGTGACATGAAGACATAAGAGAATATATGTTTTCAATTTCAAAGAATCAGGAAGAGTGTCATCAATTGAATGCTACCAGTGCAAGGCAGACTTTTTAATAGCTATTGTTCAGTGGTTCAAACAATTGTCAGGGCAAAGCACTAGCTCAATGTTTATTGATTCCTAGAATGACTCTCTAAAAAAGATTTGAGAGT
The DNA here is from genome assembly GCA_028627135.1 of Pseudochirops cupreus. Taxonomy (NCBI): domain Eukaryota; kingdom Metazoa; phylum Chordata; class Mammalia; order Diprotodontia; family Pseudocheiridae; genus Pseudochirops; species Pseudochirops cupreus. The sequence continues at coordinate 7,517 of JAQQSU010016293.1, forward strand.
AAAACCACTAAATTGTTGCTAAGTCATTCTGGACCCCAGAGCAGGTGGGAAAAAACCTGTTTAAAGAAGCACACCTACCTGAATTATTGTAAACATGGATCACTTTATTTCTCCTTGAATGAGGGGTGGAGGTGGGGAAGTAATCTAATTTCTGGGAAGTACCAGAACACAACTCCCTGTTTTCTCTAATTAGCAGTCTCTATGTAAGTATTGTTTGACAATGAGATTTATAAACTTTTTTTTCACAAAGAGTCCTGATGTTAGAAGCCTCTGCACATTCTATCTAATATAATTTAATCATTTTTAGAGACTTGAGATATTAATTGCAGGGAGAAAAATCTGCAATTCACAGGAGCAGGGTACGTGCGATGGGGGCTTTAAAATAAAAACGGGGTTTGGTCAAGTAACACTGACACCTATAATCATGTTTTTCTTTCACTTACATGATGGACAATTCTCCAGAATACCGGCCCTTTGAAAGAAATAAATTTCAATTGTAAACAACCTAGAAATTTTTGGCACAAAGGTGCAATGTGAATTTTGGAAGATTTCTTCTCTTAGCTTTTATAGCCTATCCAAAAAACGACTCAGTTTACCAGCATGAATTTCTAAATGCAGGTAAACAGCTATTACATCCTAATATGGGAATACACACACATACACACACACACAGACACACAGACACACACACAGACACACACACAGACACACACACACATACACACACAAACACATGGCTATACATATATCAAAGAAAAGGAAATCAAAAGAGAAGAGAAGAAAAAGACAGAAACCCTTGAATAAGAAAATGAATTCTAGATATCCTATAATCAAAAAACAAAAGAAAAAAGTCATCTACAGTCCCATTTATAAAAGTGACTGGCTGAAGTTCAACACAAACATTTTCTTCTTTCCTTTCCTTTTGCTATTAAGGCAATGGGTGATACCTTTTCAGTTCATTGTTATTTCCCAGAGGTATCCATTTGAGGATATCAAATGCTTAGATTACCCTGCTGTATCCTCTGCAGATTTAACTTTACATTGATGCTTAGCCTATGTCCCACCTCATAAATGAGACCTTTTCTGAAGCCCTTAGCTAAAAGTGATATCTCCCTCCTCATCTCCTCTAGCACTGTATGTAGAAAGACCCGCATCACATTCTCCAATGCTGCGCTAATTATTTGGGACAAAATTATAAGCATCTTTATCTGCATCACCTTTGTAGCATCTCTGGGATACTCCCCCTTCTCTCCTCTGACATTGTCACTACTCTAGTGTAGGACTTCCTCACTTCATGCCTTGATTATTGTAATAACCTGCCAGTTGGTCTACCTGCCTTAATTCTCTCCCAATGATAAATGACTTTATCATTCCCTCAATATGGATGGACTTTCCAGGTCTGCTGGGAATCATTTTTTCCCCCAAAACATCTTTTTGCATGGAAATTTTATACTCTGAAAAAGATGCTCAGATCTGGAAGTCTCACTTAGATTTATGAAGAGTTTTGTTACAGCCTTGATTAAAGAAGTGACTTTTAGCAGTAAAAATTACCTTTTCCTAATCTCAATACTACAGTCTTTGTGTTGTGTTGCTCACAACAGTTTTTTCCCCTTTATATCAGTGCTTAGTCACTGACTTTTTAAAAACTGATCATCACATTTTTTTATTGAAATTCAAGAAGTGTAAACATTGGGAGGGGTAAAGTTATTGGAGCTAGGGATCATGATTGTATTTATTAGAATAAATCAGAGATTTTATGGAGGCAGTTTTATGCATTTGAAGAGAGTTTTAAACAACAAATGATAATTCAACTGGCCAGTAATAGGAGTTAAGGCAAATGGAATAGGATAAGCAAAGGCAGAGTAGGGAGAGGATGGGTACATTTGAGGGTCAGAGTAATTTGATTGGATTGTGGAATTCTTAGAGGAGAGTAGTATGACACAAACCTAGAAAAGTAGAGTAATGTGTACTATGGAAGACTTTGAATGCTCAGTGATGAATTTCAGTTTTTACTCAATAGACAATAAATAGATCTTTGAGCAAAAACGTGGCATGACCACATACAGAAGGAAGATTATTTAGTCAATAACATTCAGATAGGGGATAGTATAAATATGGGATGAGATACAGAATAAGAAGAGGATATGAATAAACAAGATCTTTTAATGAAGACTATAGAAATAGTTCAGGCTAGTGGTAATGTTAGTCTTTCAAAGAATGTTGCTGGTGGTAATAGAAATGAGTGAACAAAGTGGAAATATTAGAGGTAGAATGAATAGAATTCACCAATAAATTATCCATTTTGCCAGCTAGAGTTGCCCATTGCCCAGACTTCTTGATTGAATCATAGTATAAGCTAGTTATGAACAAGGCTGAGACCTACCATTGAATCAATACATTTATTCTAAAATTTTAGTAAATTACCTCCTTCAACTGGTGAGAATACCTCTATTGAATTAATCATTCATCAAGGATATTAGTGTAATTCTGAAAATCCTTGAAAGCCAATGGGTGAAATATGGTCACACTATACAGGTGGTAATTTAGGCTGAAGAAACTTGGTTCCACCCAGTGAATTTGTATAAAGTAGAGACAGATTCAGAATAAAGAGGAGTTGAATGTCTGTTTATCCAGGAGGAAGCAGTCCCATGAGAATAAATCACTTGGTGGAAGTTTGGAAAGTGAGGTTAAAGACTCTGAATTCTCTCCCTCCCCCACTTGATCAGAGAAAGACCTTATGAACTTTGAAGGGCTGATGCATTTGGTATCTTAATATTGTCACCATGACAGCAGTGTCTGGAAGTAATAGCTGGATTGGCATCCTGGAACAAACTAGGCATGCTGAAAAAAGGCAGCTTCTATGGCTTTGTGTAGGGGACCAAAAACATCTGATCCAGGATTCAGGTAGTTCTGTGTGGCCCAGTGTGGCTATGTGATGGAACTTTCCTGATAATCTGGAGTCCAGGGCTCTGCCCTGTTCTGGGATCATGGCCAGAGGATGTTCAAGGTCTGCCAGACATCTTGGTACTAACCAGAAACACTGAGATAATTCCATCCTGCTCAATGGAGGATAGCAGAACATCTGCCCTGCCATGTACCACGATAACCAAGATAGAGAACAAGGCAGTCGCGTATGGGGTGGATGAGAATTAGGGCACCAGGAAGTGTCCCAAGGAAGTAGCTCTTGAAGACGCATGATGACTATGCTATTTTTCACTATATATACTGGCCCTCAGATGAATAAAATTGGCTCAGTTTCCATTGGCTTGCCTGGCCCACAATTATTCCATACTTCTCCGTGGAGCACCCACCTACTGCCAGTAGCCACTTTGCAAGGAGCCCACCATAAAAGCTAGACCATACCTAAGGGGAATAACTTAGGGAGTCCAGTATAAAGGATTTCCAGGAGCTATATAATATCTCCTTTACCTCATGTGTTTGCTCTAAGCTTGAATCC
>JAQQSU010016294.1:0-10973 GCA_028627135.1 Pseudochirops cupreus
CCTGAATCCACCAAACAGTCACCTGGATTCAGAAGCAGACAGCTCCAAGGTCCTTGTCCAATCCTCAGAAGAAGACAGCTCCCAGGTCCTTCTCCAGTCCTCAGTGCAGTCCCTGGCACACACTGAAGTTCACAGCATCCAGCACATCTCAAACTCTTCACCACTTCTCTTGTCTGGAACTCAGGGATCAGCCAGGCCACAAACAAACAAAGTCTTATCCTGGTCATGCTTCTTCAGGCAAGCCCTCTCAGCCTTCCAGGCAAGCCCAGGCAAGCCCTCTCAGCCTTCCATGCAAGCCCTCTCAGCCTTCCATGCAAGCCCTCTCAGCCTTCCAGGCAAGCCCTCTCAGCCTTCCATGCAAGCCCTCTCAGCCTTCCAGGCAAGCCCTCACCAGATTCTGGTCTCAGGAAAACACCATCTTAATTCTCAGTCAGTTCTCAGCTTCCAGATGCTGGGAGAGAAACTCTCTCTCTCTTTCTCACTCTCTCTCTCTCTGTCTCTCAGCTTGCTTCAGTCTCCAGGATTCTTCCTTCAAGGGGAGCAAAATTCCAATTCTGTCTCTGTCTCTGGAATTCTTGCTTATATACACACCTCAGCCAATCCCCTTCTTCCACATCAACAGGGGCTCAGCCAATCCCCTTCTTCCACATCAACAGGGGAGCTCATGTCTTCTCAACAGTGGGACAGTTTGCATCTTCCACACTTAGCACTTAGTAGTGCTAAGTATCCTGCTAAACTGATTACTATTACACATACATATACATGTATATATACATATATATATACGTGTGTGTGTATGTGTGTCTGTGTGCATATACATACCTATATGTATATGTTTGTGTGTATATATACACCCATATAAATGTATGTGTGTGTTCATCCTTCCATTTGTACTCAAAGTTTCTTCTGTTCACCTGCTCCTTTGAAATAATCACTGTTGATAAAACTCAGGGTAAACCTTTTATAGGGACGATTTGCATGGAACTACCTTTTTTCTGACAACAACTAGTATTATCTAATTTTACTAGTATTGCTACCTCACTTTACACAGTATGCATTGAATGGTATATTGTATAAATACCCAGAGGGTGCTTTCTCATAGTTTCTACTAGGCAAATATCATAATTACTAGAAATCGTGAGAGGGATTGTATTTCTTTAAGGGTAAGGTTTTGATTTTCTTGATTGTAAATGCCAGGTAGCATATTATGCACACAGTGTGAAATACATTCAGCAGGGTGAATTGAAAAACTTGCTTCCCCTGAATGAGGCCCTGGTTTTAGAAGATCACATTTAAATATTTTCAAAAAGGGTTATTTTCTACTCAGTGGTAGAATAATTGATAGATAATTATTACTCAAACTATGCCAAAATTATTTCTAAGCCCTTTATGACTAGCTCAATACACTTTGTACATTGTTGCACAGCAAATTATCATTTCCTCTTAAGTAGTGACCAGTTCCTTTATCAGTAGAACAGCTTAAGATTTTAGGTTTCTGTATGCCTGTCACAAATAAATATTGAGGAAAGGGAAGAGTTCTGCCTTATAACGTGGGAATTACTTTGGGGTTGGTTTTTTGCTTGTTTTTTTTTTATTTTGTTTTTTTGCTTTCTATTATTTTCAATTGTGTGCTTAATCTTGCCTTTACCAAAAGCAATTGAACCTTGCCACTGGAATCTCATAGTAGATGGTGTTTCACTGTTTCAATATTTGAATCCTGGGTTCAATGTCCAACTAGACAATCAGGAAGAAGGCACAATTTCTCTTTATTACCTTATGTTACATTTTTAGGAATCCCAATCCTGCAGGGCACATCCCAGCTCTTTTTTTTTAAATTAACTTTTGTTTATTTTTATTTTACATCATTCATTTCCAAGAGATTTCAGTTACAAATTTTCTCCCTGTCTTTCCCCTACACACCACCCAAAAAGAGCAACCCCAATGTATACACCCTCCCCCAATCTGCTCTCTCCTATATCTTCCCCCATCACCCCTCTGACTTTCCAGTAGGGCAAGTTTGATCTCTCTACCCCAGTGTCTGTAAATCTTATTTTCCAGTTGCATGTAAATAATTATATAGATATAGATATCTGTATCTATATCTCTATCTATCTATCTATCTATCTATCTATCTATCTATCTATCTATGTTTAACGTTTGATTTTAGAACTTTAAATTCTAGATTCTTTCCCTTCCTTCCTTGTCACCCACCCCCACTGGAAAGACAAGCAATTCAATACAGGCCACATATGTGTAGTTACGCAAAACATCTCCACAATGAACATATTGTGAAAGACTGGCTATATTTCTCTCCTTCTTATCCAACCCTCCACTTGTTCTATTCTCTACTTTGTCCATGTCCCTTTACAAAAGTGTGTGCTCCTAAGAACCCTCTCCCCAAACTGCCCTCCCCTCCATCCTCCCCCCTCTCATGTCCTTGCCCCCTACTCTCCTATAGGGCAAGATACCCAATTTATAGTATATGTCATTTCTTCCCTAAGCCAAATTCACTGAGGGTAAGGTTGACCCATTCCCTTTTGCCTTCCTGTTATTCCCCTCCATTGTAACAGTTATCCCTTGCTTCTTCTCTGTGAGTTGATTAACCCCTTTCTATCTATCCCTGTCTCCTCTCATTCTATACCTCTCCCTCCTCTCAATTTCACCTTTCAAAATATCATCCCTTCCTAATCAATTGATCCTGTGTCCTCTGTCTATGTACACATATATACACACTTACATATGTGTTCATATGCATATATACCCTCCTATATAGACATATGTATATGTATACATATATATACATTTATATTCCCTTCGCCTATCCTCATACTGAGAAAAGTTTCATAAGTTACAATTATCATTTTTTCATGTTGGCATGTAAATAGTTCAGCTTTGATAAGTTCCTTATCATTTCTTTTCCATGTTTACCTTCTCATACTTCTTGTGTTTGAATGTCAAATTTTCTATGCAGTTCTAGTTTTTTTCTCAAGAATGCTTAAAAGTCCTCCACCTCATTGAATGACCATATTTTCCCCTGAAACATTATACTCAGTTTTGTTGGGTATGTGATTCTAGTTTTTAATCCTAGCTCCTTTGATCTCTGGAATATCATATTCCAGGCCCTATAGTCCCTTAATATAGAAGCTGCTAGATCCTGGTTTATCCTGATTGTGTTTCCACAGTATTCAAATTGTTTCTTCTTGGCAGCTTGTAATATTTTCTCCTTGATCTGGGGGCTCCAGAACCTGGCTATAACATTCCTAGGAGTTTTCTTTTGGGGATCTTTTTCAAGACATCAGTGAATTCTTTCAAATTCTATTTTACCCTCTGGTTCTAAAATATCAGGGCAATTTTCCTTCAGAATTTCTCAAAGGATGATTTCTAGGTTCTTTTTTTGACCATGCCTTTCAGGTACTCCAATAATTCTTAAATTGACTCTCCTGGATCTGTTTTCCGGGCCAATGGTTTTTCCAATGAGATATTTCACATTGCCTTCTATTTTTTCATTTGTTTGGATCTGTTTAATAATATCTTGATTTTTCATAAAGTAATTTGCTTCCATTTGCTCCACTGTAATTCTGAAGGAATTATTCTCTTTAGTGAGCTTTTGAGATCCTTTTTCCCATCTGGCAAATTCAACTTTTTAAGGCATTCTATTCCTCATTGACTTTTTGGGCCTCTTTTGCCATTTGAGTTAATCTATTTTTCAAGGTGTTATTTTCTTCAGTCAGGTTGTTGATTCTCTTTTCATGATTTTCTTGCATCATTCTCATTTCTCTCCCCAATTTTTCCTCCACTTCTCTCATTTGGTTTTCAAAATCCTTAAGCTCCTCTATGGCCTGTAAGCAGTTTACATTTTTTTTTTGGAAGCTTTTGGTGCAAGAGTTCTGACTGTGTTATCTTCTTCCCATTCCATGCTTTGAACCTTTTTGTCCCCCAAAAAAGAATCTAAATTTGGATTGCTGAGCTTGTTTTGCTTCCTTTGCCTGCTCATGTTGCCAGTAAATTGCTTCACTTTTGGGCTCCATAGAACTCTGCTTTCAGAGCAGAGCACTTTGTCCCAAATTGCTGGGTTTTTCACAGCTGCTGGAGCTATTAGGAGGCCATCACTACAACCCGCCCTCCCCCCCCCCCCCAGCTTTGGTTCACTGGTCACCACCTCAGGACTACCACATAAGACCACAGTCCCAATCCAGGCAAGTCAAGGTATGAGCACTTAGCCTCTCAATGATCGTTTGGCCCCCTTGCAATCTGCAGGCCAGGAGCTCTGAAGCAGCCACATGGAGGCAGCTGCAGGGCTGCCACTTTAGACTGCTTCTAGCTCTGGAGAGAGTTGGCAGGGCCCTCTCCCCCAAATTTAACCAAGTTCCACTAACCTTTCCTTTTGTCCTTGGATCTTATGAGTTGATAATTTTGGGAACTGCCACAGTTGCCAGTGATCCACTCTCTGGAAAGCTCCAGCTGCAGCTTTTCCCAGATGCCCTGGGGCTAAAACTGCATGGGGCTGGGCTCTGCTCCCAGCATGCTGCGATGAACCCTTCTTGTCTGCCTGCTGGGCTGCCTTCAGCAGGAGCTTTGTTACTCTGTCTCTTTGTGGGTTCTGGATGTCTAAAATTTATTTATAGCCATATTTTATAGGTATTGGAGGTGGTTGTGGGGGGGAGTTCATGCAATTCTCTTGCTTCTATGGCCGCATCTTGACTATACCTTCCCATCCCATCTCTTTTACATAGTCTCTTCTTAGACCACTAGAAGAAAAGAATAAAAAAAAAAGACATCATTCGTTAATGATAAAATATCAAGAATTAAATATGTTATTACTCTTCCTTGGAGTACCTAAACTATAAACAGGAGAAGGAGAAGGAGAAGGAGAAGGGGAAGGGAAAGGGGAAGGGGAAGGGGAAGGGAAAGGGGAATGGGAAGGGAAAGGGCAAGGGAATAGTGGAAGGCAAAGGCAATAGGGGAAGTGGAAGGAGAAGGCAAAGGGGAAGGAGAAGGAAGAGGAGGAGGAGAAGGAGGAGGAGAATGAGGAGAATAACAAGAACAAGAACAGGAACAAGAAAAACAAGAGTAAGAAGAACAAGAACCACCATCATTGGGAGAGGGTGATGCTTAATAGAAATTTGGAAATTGCTAATTGTAGAATTCTTGGCATGTATAATAGGTTATGAGAGAGGAAATATGGGTGGGTCAAGTCAACATTTTGAGTTCTTCTTAAATTACACTATACAGGCAACTGACTTCTCTGCCTATGGGTGCACTTATAATGTTAAAAGCAATGCCAAACTTTTTAAAAATTATTCCACATGATATATATATATATACACATATAACTTTTTCACCTATCCCTTTTTCTGAGTTGATAATTTTTTTAAGGAAGTCAACATAGTTATATTGTAAACATAATGACTGACTCCTGGAAACATGTGGTATTTCAAATTTAAATTGCAGCAAGTTGTCACTTGAGTGAAATATTAATTGTGGCTCTTGACTGATTTGACACTGCAAGCCTGCTGGCGACTGAGTCAGTTCTTCAAGTAAATGGCTGGGTGCTATCTCACTTTTTTCATTTGTACTGAAAAGGCATTGCTTTTGGGAAGACCCATTTCTGTATTATTTCTACTTGAAGAGTAAACTATGTATCTGATTTCAAAAGCCTGAGCATTTTAATTTGAAAGAGGAGGAAGAGAGCAGAACATGGGAAGTATTAATGAAAATAAGTATAACTGGCCAATATCTGACAGAGATGTGAGTGAATAACCTTTCAAACAGTCAAACCCATCACATAGCAGTTATACAGATATTTAAATGCAAGACAGTGATTTTACAGAAGAGAAAGTTCAAGATCCCTTGGTACTGGGAATGCTAATTCTATTGTGTATAGCAAAGGCATCTTTTCCTGTCCACTGTCAAGTGTTGTCCTTCAGGACAAGTGATGTAGGTATTTTGTGAAAGACCTCCAAAAAATAAATAAAATACTCTATACACATTTCTGCATGAAATAGGGTTCTTTTGAAGGGCATCTTGAAAAAAAGAAAAATTCTCTTGGAGGGAAAATTGGTTGGGTCCTTAATGTACACTAAATACCATTCAAGAGAGATATTTGGGGATATGTAAGTAAAAAGAGATTAAAATATCTTTAAAGTAGTAAAACTGGGAAATGTTATGAAAAAGGCATCTGTGATTTAGGTTTAAAATTAGTGTCCATTTTTTACTTGAGCAGCTTGCGGTAAAGAATAGTATGAGGACAGCCAATCTGATTTGAAAGGAAAAGGAAACAGAAATATCAAGCTCAGCAAACCGAGACTGATCATTGCCTTGATTGCAATTATACAGCATAGAAAGCAAGAGTTTAAATTCTGGATTGAGATGGACAAAATAATCAATTTCTTTCCAGCCTTTTTGGAAATTCAGTGCAAGCGCAATTTAATTGGGATCAGGTAATTACTTAGAAGGCTTGCCTGACTGCATTATCATCCCTCAGTCTCACTTTGGCACACCTTGCTATCCTGACATTGTCAAAAAAATAAAACTGTCACAGGGGACTGTATCTCACAGAGAAAAATAACCTCCATGTCATTGCTTTGAACCTGAAATCCAAACCCTTAAATAATGAAAGATTTCTGTTACTAGCATGATACTTTTGTCTAGAAATGGTTAAATTTGTGCATTATGAAAACACAAAATAGTCATTTTATTTGGAAAAAACCCTTGGAGATAGCAAAGGCTTTGGTTCTCACAACTCTTTGTATACTGTTTTCAAATGCACCTACTCTTCCTTCTTATAATAACATTGCCTACTGTAAGAATAATATTTTGCTTTTTTCCAATGAATTATGGGAAAAGAGCACGTGTTAAATATTTTTAAGGAATTGTAATTTCATTTTCCTTGTTTTTGCTTGAGTTTTTCTCTCCATTTTTTTTCATGATATATTAAATTTCATGTTTTATAGCTTCCAGAAATCTGAAATCTGTTTTATAGTCAGCTTGATACAATAATGTTTGTTAAGAAAGTTTATGTTCAGGCCATTTCTTAATTGAGAGGCAATTTAAGAAAGTTGAAAGTTGGTGATAAATACTTCTTATAATAAAAGACTCTTTATAAGTTGATGTACTTATTAAAAATTCAGTAAAATTTACATATATATCTTCGTATCTATATTTATGGACAGCTAGGTCATACAGAGTACCACTTATCTTCATGAGTTCAAATCTGGCCTAAGATATTTATTAGCAGTATGGCCCAGGGCAAGTCACTTAATCTTTTTTGTTTCAGTTTCCTTGTCTGGAAAATGAACTGGAGAGGGAAATGGCAAACCATTCCAGTATCTTTGACAAAAATAAGGGGGGCGGGGGTGTCAAAAAAAAAGTCAGATCTGACTGAAACAACTGAAAAACAACAACAACTATACTTGTATCTGTATTTGTAACTATATGTAAGGGACGTGGTACAGTATATAAAGTACTGGGCTTGGAGTCAGAAAGACCTCAGTTCAAATCCAGCCTCATATACTTCCTAGCTGTGTGATGCTCTATTTCTTTTTTTTCCTCATCTCTAAAATGGGAGTAATAATACTAGCACCTATATTTCAGGGTAACTATGAGAATAAAATGTGATAATACTTATAAAGTGTTTCAAATGGTGCCTGGTTCATATAAATTGTTTATATACATATATATACATATATATATACATATATATATATATACATATATATATGTGTGTGTGTGTGTGTGTGTGTGTGTGTGTGTGTATGTATGTATGTGTGTATATATATATATAGATATATAGATATATAGATACACATACATACATACATATGGAATTATAAAAAGGTTCGAAAAAACATAGTATTCTTCTGGAGATTCTATTCTATATGACCACAAGTCATAGCATACCAGTGTGTCCAAAACATTAAAGTTGCATAAATCCCAAAGTGTTGTAAATAGACCATTATTTATCACCAATGAAGAGTTGTACAGAGAAAAAAAGCCTAAAGTATGATTCTCTAAGGATTTGATTACAGGTTGGTGTACTGGTTATGTAGCAAAAGTGAGGTAATTTGGATGAAGAGCCTCTTTACTACATTGATATCTACACAAGACATCCAGAAGAACTTTCTCCTCCCATTTTGGGAAGATGCCTATGGAGGAATTGCAGAAGGATTTTAAAAAAGAGCTTTAGAAGTTATGACTGGGTTCCTATCAAGCCCTCAGGACAGAGAGTACCCAATCTGAGGCAATCACAGCTATAGGGAATCATACTGGTAACAAAATGGCAAGTGAAGCATTTGTTTTGTTGTACAAAGTTGAAGGGTCAGAAATTATATAAGATAAGCACTTGCGATCTCAGTAATGTCATGCCATAAGGACAGTAGGTCACAATTTCATATTCTTATCATGAGTACAAAATTAGCCAGTTTTAGTACGGTAATATCAAAATGTCAAGTTGTGTATGAAAATATTTAAATCTTAAAAAAAATCTATGTTTTCTTTAAGAATATGAAATCAAAACAGCAATATATTTGTTTTATGAATAATTAGTAGTGTTTACTAAGAAAATATAGGCTAGGAATTCCATTTCAATATCCATTTGATATTACTATAGTGGTTATGTACATACATACATGCATGTATATATAGAGAGAGTGTGTATAACATAGTTATATATGTTCACACATATGTCTGTGTAAATGGTGGTAATACATAATATACATACATACATACTGGTGTGTTTAGTTACTTAGTTTATTGCAATGGGCTTATTTAGTTGATAGATATGTATAAAAGCTGTCTATTTTAAGTGTTACTGTATCCATTGTTTTTTTTTTAAATGTTTTGATCCTTTAAAAAAATAAATCAATATAATTTCTAGATATTAGTCTGCTTTTCCTATTTTAGAATTGGATCAATACTTGTAACAAATGAAAACCAGTTAAAGAAAAATAGTTAACAAAATTAACAATGTAGTGACTATATCTTTAAATATATACAACATTCTATCCTCAGGACCTCCACTGTCCTGTCAAAATAATGAGGAGTTGTGTTTCATTTTTACCCTCAGCTATCGTGATTACCTATTATATTTTTCAGATTTCATTTTGCTTTAAGTAGGATCTTTAATTTCAGTATCAAAATCTTTAATGTATACAAAATCATTCTGGAAGATGAAATTAGCTATGAAACTCACTGTTTCTCAAATCATTTCCTACCCCAGCTGCAAAATTTCATCATGCCCCATACCAGGTAACTGCCCTTTCCTGTTTTCAACTTCTGTTTAATGTGTTATCTTCCCCCATTTGTTTGTGAGCTTTTTGAGGCCAGGGACTGTCATACCTTTCATTGTATCACCAGTGCTTAGCACCACGACTGGCACTTAGTAGATGCTCAATAATGTTTATTTACTATTAACTGTTGACTACTTTAAAGGTATCTATCTACACATTGAGTGACTACAGCTAAGTGGTACAATGGATAGAATGCCAGCCTGGAGGTAGATTCATTTTCCTGAGTTCAAATCTGGCCTCAGACATTTACCAGCTGTGTGGCCCTGGGCAAATCACTTAATTGTGTTTGCCTCAGTTTACTTATCTGTAAAATGAGCTGGAGAAGGAAATGGCAAACCATTCTACTATCTTTGCCAAGAAAACCCCAAATGGAATTATGAAGAGTAAGACTTGACTGAAAAAATGACTGAATGACGATAACAACAATACTCTGAGTATAGATAGATAGGTGAGGTTGGAAATGATTAGAATTAAAGGCTGTTTATTTTAGGTGATTTTTATTTAAAGCAAATCTGTTTTCTTTGGAGTGACTTTCAGCATGAACCTGCATGACAGCATTCTCCTTCCTTACTTCCCCCTTCTCATATGTTAAATTATCCCAGTTAATTCTGAAAGAGTTTTCACACTAAAGACATAGAAATTATTACCTTTTGGATAATAAAAGCAAAGATAAACACAATTCATACTTTTCCTGAACCCAGAAACAACAGCCTTGACATAAATAATAATAAATTATTCTGAAAACAGAAACGCCAGCACAGCCACAATAGATAACTGTAGAGTAATATAGTAGAGAGCATGCTGGGTTGGGACGTAGAACACAAAGTGGTAAGTGCAGTTATGTCATTGAGTGACCTTTGGCAATATCACTTTTACATCTCTGGTCCTCAGATTCTTTCTCTTTAAAATGACAGTGTTGGACTAGGTCTCTAAATTCCCTTCCACCACAAATATGGCAGGGTTCCATGGATACTTCTACTTTGTGGATAAAACCAGCAAGTTGTTATCATGTGCTACATAGACAAAAGTAAAGGGAAGTCATTATTCTGAAGGATTTGTTTTCCTGTGTGTTTATCTTGGTGAGAGAGGAATTACACGAAGCCTTCCAAAATTAATGTGAACATTGCAAACAGATTATTTTAAAACTTCTTTCAAATTTATATCAAAAGGCTTTGTTTTTTTTTTTCCAGTAATGAAGTGGTGAACTTTCATTTTTTTAATTCTAAACACCACTTCTGATATTATGTTATTTGACTTAATAGCTAATACCACATTCTCATGCAAATCATTTAACTGAAAAGGCATAGAATGTACTGGGCAATTGATAGATCTCCATTTTGGTTTCTGGGGTTAGATCTAAGATGGCAGCATAATCAAGTGGAAAAGGACACAGCATTAGGAATTCAAAGACTTGAATGCTAAACTCTTGTTCTGATGCTTAACAGTCTGTAGGATATTGGGAAAGATGCTGTAACAGCAAGCACCCTAGCATACCCAGGGTGGCTGCTAGCACAGGTTACTAGATCTGCTTTTCTAAAGGAAAACAACTCAAAATGGGTAAATAGTTTCACTTTAATCAATCAAACATATATCATTCTCCTAGTTCAGGCGAAAAAGTCAGCACCCTGAACTTCAGAGAATGCAAACACAAGTTACAAACACAAGTTACAAGTAAACAAAGAAACA
>JAQQSU010016295.1:0-10972 GCA_028627135.1 Pseudochirops cupreus
CTCACAGTGTCCAATCCACCTCAAGTCCTTCACCGTTTCTGTTTCTGGGAAGACAAAGCTTACCAGAGCCACAATAACATTCATACAATAATAGCAGAATAGGGCCAGTTTCTAGATCTGCTTCTGTGTTTGAGCCTCTTCAAAAAAGGTTAGAAGAACATATTGATAATAATAATGATGAAAAGGAGGAGAAAGAGAAGGAGAGGAGATTTCATGTTGACAGCAGAGAGATCTGGTTGCAGGAAAGGCTAGACCAACAAAAAAATAAATTTTTTCTGCACTACCATACTCATAACTCCTTGAATAGATATGAACAAAATTCTTGTCTCATTATAAATGAAAGAATGAAAAAAAGCATTTATTAAGCATGTACTACACTTGGGATCCAGACACAAAAGTGAACTAGTCTTTGCCCTCAAGGAGCTTACATTATAATAAGAGGACATATCACATAAGGGAAGTGTCAGCCAGGTAAGGGAATCACAGAGGAATCACAAGGATGATATATTGGTATTAGGGGCTCATCAATTCTTTTCCAGTAGTAATCAAATTGTTAATTTGATTATTGCTCCCAAAGTAAGAGCAAGCTATGGAAAGGCTATGTGGGAGAAGTTATGTGTGAGGCAGCAAAGATGGTGGTAAGATATCCTGGTTGGTCTTTGGATGGTTGGATTTATTGTGAAGCATGATATGAGGTTGTTTAGTGACAGTAGCTTAGTCAAGTTTTTTCTGGCCTCATTCTTGGATCACAACTAGGGCTTAAAGCAGAGGAAAAGGTTGGTGGTTGTGGGTGGGGTTTGTGGAAAGGGAAAGTTATTTATTAAGCACCATATGTGCCAGGCACTATGTAAAGCATTTTGCAATTATTATCTCATTTGATCCTCATGACAATCCTAGGATGAAGGTGCTATTATTATCCACATTTTACAGATGAGGCAAACAGAGGTTAAGTGACTTAACCAAGCTAATAAATGTCGGAGGCTGGATTTGAATTCAGGTATTATCTAACTCCAGGCCCAGCACACTATCCATTGCACCACCTAGCTGCTGCAGAAATTGAATGGATTAATTCCCCCTAGGGTGGGGAGGGCATGTATTTTGGAAGTCCAGTGTAGAGTTTCAGTGTTTCAGATGTGGTGAAGTGGGAGAGCAGCAAGGTAGATGACAAGATGTCTGAATAGCCTGGTTTCCTGGGTGAATTGCTTTTGTGTCTGATCAATTCCATCCACTTATATTGATTTTTATTTGGTTTTAATGTGTAACATTTTGTAATTCTGTCCCCAGAATCTGGGGTATAACCCGTATGGGATTTGTCTACATATATTTAGGCACAAATAGGAATTACTACTTATCAAGAATCTTCTGGGAGAGTTTCTGCATGGTGAGGAAGTTTAGACCAGATGATGTCTAAGTAGAGCAATTATTTATCTTGGATTTTCCAAGATAATTCTCATTTTGGAACAGAATATATTCTTGTAATGATTTGCGAAAGATATATCCTTTGTCAAACCACTTTTCCTAATTTTTGGTTCAAAAAATAGTCTCTTGTTATCAATAATGTCCTTTTAAAAACCAAGATTTTATGAAATACTGCTTAGGGGTCTGGAATTGAGACTTTCCCCAATTTACTCTGTATTAGAATTGTGTTCTTAATATGGTAGAATATATTTGATTGAATAGTTGGTAAAAGGGGAGTAGATCTAACTGATGGTCTCCATTTCCATGGCCTATTAGCTCTGACATTCAATTTTAAGAAAAAAGTTCTGCTGCTAACAACAATTATTATTTTTTCCATTTCATTTCAAAAAACATTTAGTAAGTACATGTTTATATAGAAGCCGTTCTGCTGGGTCCTGAGTACAAAGATAAAAATGACACAATTCCTGTACCTCAGGAATTTATCTTCTATTCAGCTGAGATTGGGATATGATATTATGTACAGTGGGAAATCATATGGGTCAGAAGAGAGATCTAGAGAAATTACTTGAGGTTTATGTGAGGAAAAGAAGAAACTTTCAGTTGAAGATATCAAAGAAGGCCTACATGGAAGAGTTTACTCCTAAGGTGAGCCTGGAAAGAATTAAAGGACTATGAAAATCAGGGGTGAGGTAAAATTGCATTTCAGGAATGAAGAATAGACTGTTCAAATGTATGAAGGTGGTAGTTATCATGTGGGGTAGAGGGAATAGGTGGTATTCCACACATAGAAAATCAGGCTGAAAAGGTAGATTGGAGTCAGATTGTGGAAGATATTCAATGCCAGTCTTTGGACATTAGATTTTGTCTGATAGGGTATAAGGAGTCATTGAAGTTTTTTGAGTGGGGAAATGGCACACTTTGTCAGATCTGGACCTTAGGAAGTTATTTTGGTACATGTCTGAAGAATGGATTGTAGAGGGAAGAGAAAGTCTAGGTAAGAGTTGAAGGAAATCTGATCTAAGATGATGGCAAAATTATTAGATAGAAGGGGATGGATATGAGAGATTTCTAAACTCATAGAGCTTGCCAACTGTTTGACAGGGGGAGGGCAAAGAAGAGGAAAAATGCAGATATGGTGCTAGAGTTTTGTATATTGGTAATTTGAAGAGAATGGTGATGCTAACATCAGAAATAGGGAAATGTCATTTTTGAGGTATTAATGGATATGTCTCCAATAAGCAGCTGGAATATGCAATATGCAAGACTGGAGTATGGGAAAGAAATTCTGGACAAATAGACTTGGCACAAAAAGTTATCTCTATAGACAAGAGGGGCTTATGAGAACAGAGGAAATCATTAAGGAGAGAGTAGGGAGAAGGTGGCTTAGCACAGAGCACTGGGGAACACTGATACTTAGTGAAAAAGAGAGGGATAATGCATCAGCAAAAAAGTCTGAGAAGAAATATCATTAAATATGAATCAGGAGTGAGCAGTGTCATGGAAGCCAAGGGATTAAAGAGGGTCCAAGCAGAAGGTGGTGTTTGATAGTGTCAGAAAGGTACAGAAAAGCCAAGAGGGATGAGATCTGTGAAAAGGTCAACAAGTGCAGAAATGAGTAGATAGTTGAAAATTTTTGAGAGCTACTTCAGTTATCTAGATCTAACAGAGTTGGTTGTTGAATCAAGCTCAGTGACTTGTCTGTTCATGAGTCTGACTGAAATAGGATGTGCACATAACCTTAATTTTATAATATAATAAAATATTGCCTTATAGTCTTAAGGCTATAAGGAAACCCAGAGACCACATAGTCCAACCTCTTTATTTTATATATTCTTTTATTTTATGAGAAAGCTTAGTCCCAGATAGATTCTGCTCACAGAAGCAGCAGCAAACAGCAGATAGGTTAAATGATTTACCAAACATTATTTTTCTTCTCTCCCTTCCTTCCTTCCTTCCTTCCTTCCTTCCTTCCTTCCTCCCTTCCTCCCTTCCTTCCTCCCTCCCTTCCTTCCTCCCTTCCTTCTTTTCTTCCTTCTTTCCTTCCTTCCTTTCTTCTTTCCTTTTCCCTTACTTTACTTCTTCCTTCCCTCCTTTCCTACCTTGTTTTCTTTCTTTTTTTGAATTCAATCCATTTATATGTATGTGGACATAGTGTGAAATTTAGGCAATTAATGATATTCCAAGTAAAATAAATTTTAAATGGGTTGTCAGTGAATTAAGCCATTTTATGAAATGCCAATGAAATAGTAGATATAACTAAACTAAGTAATACAACTAAAGAAGGAGTACACTCATTTGTAAATTTTATACCTTTTTAAATTTGGTGATGTGTTGTTATATGGCAGGAAGATATCATATATAATAGCCTAAGGATTAAAAATGAATATTTTACAAGGGGCAATAGAGAGGTTCATGGTAGGTGTGAACAGGTTGCCATATATAATCAGTAAGGAACTGTGGAGAGCAGGGGCAAAAGATGTCATTAGAGAAATGTAAAAATGAAGGGAAGATGGGCTAAGCATGTTGCAAGGGGAAGGAATGTCAGTGGGACAAGCAGAGTAAGTACTCAACTAGAAGCCTTGTGATGTCAGGATGAAGTAAGGAAGGCTTTCCACGAGTTGGGTGGAACCCACTGTGTTAAACTTAGGCTTGGTCATGGACATAATTGACATAAAATAGAAAAGCATGGATGACTGCGGTCTGTATCACTGGAAAACCCTCCCAGATCAAGGAGATCACACATCCATTTGGGTATTTGAGTATGTATTTTTGTTTTTCAGCAGAATACTTAAACACAACTCTCAGTGGAAGACAGTTGTATTCAGTTCTGTCTTGGACAGTTATTGATAATAACATAGTGATTCTTGCTCTTATCCAGTTAAATTTGGAAACGTGAGAACATCTGGACTTGACTTATTTTTAAGTATTTGAGTCAGCTCACCTATTAGCAACTGAGAAGTTAAAGAAATATTTTGAACACAAACCTGGTTGTTTTTTTTTCCAGATAGATAAAGGAGAAAATAGGACTCAGACCTGAGTCCAGTAACAAGGAACAAATTCATGGCGTCGATGGGAAAGTGACTGGAATGTGAATAAAGCTGTAGCATTAAAAAAATATATATAAAGATGGTGCCAATATTCCCTTTCATCCCTACTCCCCTGCTTCCAGTTTCCCTTCAGAGTCTCTAACCACTTCTTTTGTGGTTTAAGAAGTCAGGAATTTCTCTACTTAGTCCAACAACTCTTTTTCTCGGTAAAGAAATAGTATGTTTGGGGGTGGCTATGTGGTGCAGTGAATAGAGCACTGGTCCTGGAGTCAGGGGGACCTGAGTTCAAATCCGACCTCAGAGGCTTACTAGCCATGTGACCTTGGGCAAGTCACTTAACCCCAATTGCCCTGCCTTTCCCCTCCAAAGAGAAAAGAAAAAAAAGAAACAGTATGGTCTCTAGAAAATCCTTCACTGTACCAGTACCCCCATGTGTCCTTGCCAGTGCTGATTTCGGGAATTTCACAATGATCCCGAAAATGGCCATCACCTCCATTTACCTTTATGATACAACTCCCCCCTCCCCAAACAAACAAAAACCCTCTCCTTTTCTTCTTTCATCATGGTTCTTTTCCTTTTACACATACTTCTGCTCAGAGCTTTCTGCCATGTGCCCTCAAATGATAGCATTCCAGAAAGTATAGACTTGGCTTACAGTGAACATGTTTCCAGCACAAGCATTAGCAATGAATTACATCAATTGAACATTAACATTCAAAAAGCTAAAATTCGGTATGACAACTAAAATGCTCCATTACACCAGTCTTCTTCAGCTAGTTGTAGTTTGTAGGTCTCGGCTAATTCCCCAAGTAATGACAGTTGTGCTAATAAGGATGTGGAAAATCACTTTAAAAGAGAAAGGCTATATAGGAATATTTGATAATCTTTTTAGAGCTGTTCTTTTAAAAATGTTAAGATATTTACAGGCAGGCATGATTACAAAATAGGAGTCTCTAGATCTTCTAGGTCTTCACAACTTTCCCTTGAACTTGAAAGTGTCTATCAGTCACCTGATTTTCACAGATAATGCTTGTTTAACCCTGGCTCAAGGTTTGCAGCATTACTGCTAAATTGAAGCAAGAGTTGGGTATTTCCTCTGACATGATTTCATTGGTTTTTATTTTTTTTATTTTATTAATTTTGTTCTGAATATAATAAAACCAGTATTTCCATAATATAGTATAAAAAATACAAAAATGGGAAAAATCATACATGAAACTGCAAATCTGTTACATACAATTTGCCATTTCTTTTAAATACATAGTAAAGTTATCGTATAACTTCCTTTTTCTTTTTTTACCTTTTCTCTTCCTTCCACAGTCCTCCTACCCCATCCTCAAGAAGACTACCATTAGGTACAACTATGTAGATATATGTAAAATTGTTCTATACATACTTCTATTTACCAGTTCTTTCTCTAGATGCAGATAGCATCTTCTATCTTTTGTAGTTAATTGGGTATTTGTCATAGTCAAAAGGACTAAGTCCCTCAAAGTTGTTCATAAAAAAATATTGCTGTTACTATATACATTGTCCTCTTGTCTGCTTATTTTGCTCTTCATTATTTCATGAAATCTATTTATGTTTTCCTGAGATCATTGGACACATCATTTCTCCCAGCATGGTACTACTATTCCATCACAATCGTATTCCACAGCTTGTTCATCCATTCCTTACTTGATGGGCATCCCCACAATTTCCAGTTCTATGTCACCACAGAGAGCTTCTATAAATATTTTAGAACAAACAGGTTCTTTTCCTATTTCCTTAATCATGTTGGGAAACAGACCTAGTAGTGGTATTGCTTTTCATTCATTTTCATTTTATTTATTTCTGAGGTAGACAGAAATTAGGGCTATCACTATTTTTCTGAAAGAGAAGATGGAACTTAGTCAAATCAGCGTGCCTTTATTGATCACTTACTGTGTTCCTGGGGAATACAAAGAAAGACAAAAACATTTCCTGCCCTCAAAGGGCTCACATTCTAAACAGGAAGAAGACATGCATATAACTAAGTTTATGCAATATATGTACAGAGTAGATGGAAGATAATTCAAAACTATAATAGTTACAGGGGACCAGAGGATAGGACTTCTTCAGAAAGTAAGACTTGTCCTGAATTTTGAAGGAAGGCAAGGAAATTAAGTTGTGGAATTCATGAAGGGACAGATCATTCTAGGCATTTAATTCAATTCAATAAACATTTATTAAGCACCTACTGTGGGAGACAGCTAGTACAAAGGCACAAAACCAGGAGATAAGTGCCTTACTCAAGGAAGAGCAAGTAGATGCTCTTGCAAAGCAACTGGAATGGTTTACCATTTCCTTCTCTAGCTCATTTTATAGATAAAGAAACTGAGGCAAAGGGGGGGAGGGGAAGGGGGTGAATTGCCCAGGGTCGCACAGCTAGTAAGTGTCTGAGGCTAGAGTTGAACTCAGGAAGATGAGTCTTCCTGACTCTAGGCCCAGTAATCCAGGATCCTACCCACTGTGACACCTAACTGCCTCTGGTTATGCCTAGTTATAAATAGTTTTAAATGCTGAACAGAGGATTTTATATTTGGTATTGAAGGTAACAGGAAGAGAGTGTGGCTCATTGAGAAAGGGTAGGATATAATCAGACTTATGCTTTAAAAAGCTTTGCAAAGGTTTAGGTCAGGGGTGGGGAACCTGGGACAGGTAATCCAGGTCCTCAAGTGCAGCCCTTGACTAACTCCAAACTTCACAAGTTTGGTTTCAGTCAAAGGGCTGCCCTTGAGCACCTAGAAAATGACATGTGGCCTAAGGCTGCAGGTACCCCATCCCTGCCATTTAGGTAATATCTACAAAAAGACAACCAAATCAAACTAGGACTAGAAGTTTGATTCTATTTGGGGCATAACTTTCTGTCTACATAGATTCACTTCCTTTGAATCTACCCTTCTGTCACTGGGAATGGCTTGAATAATCTCAATGATAAGAAGGCTATAATTCACGAGAAAGCCCCTTGCTTTCAGCTAGTACTCTTTCTGTTGTGGTGAAAGATGTTGTTCAGGTCCAAAAGGTCCAACACAGGCAGGAATTACTGTTCAAATGAAACTAAAAGTTTTTGGTTCTTATTTGATTCACTTCTTCTTGTTGCTCTAGCCTATCATTTAGGGAATTTATTTAAAGGATTTGGTGGTAGCAGTGTAACCCAGGGTCATTATTTGGGTTCACTTTACATATTTTCTGTGGGATACCAAACTATGTTTGGGCAGCAGTTTGTGCATGTGTCCTTGTGCTTGATGGGAGAACTTGAGAAGATGGGACTGTTGTCCAGTGAGCCAAGTTTAAAGTCTGCTTGTGATGGGAGAAGTGATGGACCCTATAAAGGGCATGCATTGCTAGAGGGGAATCAGAGGAACTGTCTTTCCTCAGTTCCCCTTGGAAAGAGAAGAAAAGCAGCTTTTTGGGCATCACTGAAGATTTCCTAGTGTTCAATCAGTAAGTAAACAAGCATTTATTAAACACCTGCTTTGTTTCAGTCACTTTTTTAGGACAGCATAAGAGAGGCTTGAATGAATTCTGTAGAATAAACCCTTCACTGAAAGAGCTTCATAACATATTAGCTGTCACTAGGATGTCACTGTTGGACAGAATGTAGTTCTCAGAAGTCAGAGACTTTCTTTTTTGTCTTTGTATTTCCAGTTCTTAGTGTACTGTCTGGTCACTGACAGACACTTAATAAAGGCTTTTTGATTGATTGATTAGAAAGCTTAGCCAGGTCAAGGTTGCCACATACCTTCTGGGGCAAACATTCTTAATCTGGAATGCATAAACTTGAAAAAAATGGACAACTATATTTCAACATAATTGGTTTTCTTTGTGAGCCCATGAATTTTGTTTTATGTGTTTAAGAAACATTATTCTGAGAAAGGATCCATAGACCACTAGACAAAGGGTTCTGTGACACAGAAAAAGTTAAGAACCCTTTTCTAGAGGTACAAAGAAGCAGCAATGCAAATCAACCTGACCAGTTATTCAATTGGAATATTTTCATTGGAAGGAGAGGTGACTATTTTGGAGAGGTATGGTAGGCAGCGGTGGCACAGTTAGGCCTGTGGGTGTAGTTGTGCAGGGAGAAAAGATGATTTGGCTTTTATCTTGAAAGTGGGGTCTTGGGGGACAGAATAATCCCTATCAGAGGGGGTGTTACAGCAATAGACTAACAGAGGCTAACAGAGGACCATGAGGTGAGCAATGGGATAGTGCTTTATACAGGTGTATGCAGCTTATCTGGATTTTAGTGTCTTGGACAAAGTCCTATTTGCCTGTGTTAGTTACAGTTCTCAATCCAACTTCTGAAAAATTTGAAAGCTAAATCATTAGTACTAAGAACTGGTGTGAACAGATACCAATGAGATCTAGAAATGATGGGGAGCAGTCACTGAAATTCATGATCTTGACAGCAGCTTGTGGGTCTGATACAGGAGACTGCCAGCTTTTAAGAGCCACTCTAAGATATAGCAAATAGCATCAGGCTGAAGAAACCTCATTGTTTAAAGGTCTCCTCCTTTCTCTGTCATTAAAATATGTTTTGATTCAGTTCAAATTAGCTCAGTTCGAACTCCAAAGTACTTATTAAGTACCCAGGATGTAAAAGGCATTATACTAGGAATACAAAAATGAAAACAACAACAAAAAAAGCATAGTACCTATCTTTAAGCAGCTTGCAATTTAGCAGAAATATGAGACATAAAAATGACTATAACACAAACTAGAAAATGATTTAACACAAAGAGGAAGCCAGAGTGATTGAAATATTCAAGGACATAGGAATCACTTCTAGCTGGTAGGATGGAGAAGGCATCATGGGGGAGGTGATACTGAAACTAGGTGGAAAGAACTTGTACTCAAGTGGATGAATCAGGGTAGACAAGAGGTTTTTCTGCCTGGCCTTTTTCCTTCCCCAATCCCTCCATCTGCCTCCAACTCAACATTAGTGAATTATACCTAGACCATTTGAGACAACAATGACAAGCACCAGTGTAGGCCTCAACATGGGCACTAGCACAGACATAGTAGGGATCCCTGTCTTGGTAATATTTTCAGGCAGATCTCTTATGGATCTTTGCTTATGTATTCTAGACTTGGTAAGGCCTTTCCACTTTGATGTACTTACCGTAGGATAGGGAAAAGGAAATGGACTTTAACATCCATTAAAGTGAACTCCTGGGTGAAGAAACTTCCTCTACTAAGGCAGTACCTTATTGTCTTAGAGAGCACCAAAGGGTTGAAGAGCTTGCCTAGTGTCCCACAGCCAGGATGTGTCTGAGGTAGGACTTAAAGTCAGGCATTCTCAGTTTCAAGGCTAACTCGCTATCCACCACACTATGGTGATTCTTAACGTACCCTGTAGTTAACACCATCGTTGTTTTGAGGGTACCAATGTTAAGGGAATAAAAGAAGGACCAGACTAGGGGCTTAACTGTCACTATGACATTTCTGTTCCACTAAGGGTTACTGTTTGCAACAACTGGTGACCCTAGATACCTAGGGGGTCAAGAATTGGACTATTGTAGGTAGGCAATTGAGATAGGTATCAGAGGATTGAATTGTGTTAGAAAGGGAATTAGTTTAAATATGAGAGGAGGCTTATTCTAGAAGAATATAGAAGCTGTTCCTCTCCTCTGGAGCCCCTCAGACTTGATAGAACTACCCTGTGAAGACTCCTCTAGCCAGGGTTACTAACTATGCCTTTGCAGGTAATGGAAGGCTGCTTGGAACGATGCTCAGTATGTATTTTTATACCTTAGTAAAAGCATTTACCTGATTCAAATACTGTGGAGCTTAGTGTTGCAGTTATATGAGTTCAGATTGAATTTAGACTAGGACAGAAGGGAAAGATATTGATTGGCAGAGATGGGAAGAATCCATTCCCAAGCATGGGTGATTCTGTACAAAAGGTACAGAATCAGGAAAGTACAGGATAAGATTAAGATAATGAATTAGTGAAGAATGAATTGTCTATTTGGGGCGGGTCAGAGAAAGCATGAAGTGCCATAAAATAAGTTCTTAAATGTTGCGGGCTGTTCCGCAGCTGAACCTGAGCTTGAGAGTCCCACGGTCTTTCACTTACCCATCACTGGCTTCGGTCGTCACCGGCTTCTCCTTCCTCACTCCGGAGAAGAACCAGGCAGGAGGCCGTTGGCAGAAAGAGGATTTTATTGGTGTTTTAGGCGGCCATTATACACACACGCACAGCAGGTACGCGTAGCGAGAGAAGAGAGAGCATTTCTCTTCCGCATCCTGTTTCTTATACCCAACATTCTATTACCCCAACCAATCACCTTTCAATACTCACAACTTTACCATATAAGGCATACTTTACTAAACCAAACACCACTACCCCACCCTTACACCGCCCCTTACCTATCTCCTCCCCTCACATCTCCCCCTTTTGTTATAAAAAATCTTAAAATATAAATGAATAGCAAGCGAAACAAATCCGAGGTCCCATCTACTTAGGTCCATGATTATAAACG